>JADDOH010009460.1:0-29421 GCA_016648135.1 Agrypnia vestita
CATTGTCCCCGAAACATGAGCGTAGATGTTGATGCGACATGTCGAGCGGAATGTTTCGCGATTTGTCCCCTAGTGAATACATGGCTTTAACCTTAACATCAACACATACTCATCCCATCAGCTGATGATGGACCCTGTAATGGGATTTGAAACGTCGGCCAGAGAGGTCAGATGTACATGGCAGAATAGCCCAAAAAACTACACACAGAAAAATCTGAACGGCCGTGAAAACTTGAGAACCTTTTTAACAATGTGCACCGCTGGACAGAGCAATATATGGTATCTATATTTGTTACAGGCATGTACCGAGCTACACGTGGAACTGTCACACTGGGAGGCCGGGCCCAAGACCAGTCTCCGCACCACTCCATGGGGCTGTGTCCACAGCACAATCTCACTTTCCCTGACCTCACACTGCGAGAACACCTCATCTTCTTCGGCATGGCTAGTTTGAGCTTAGATTATTCTCTAATAATAATTAATTCTCTCAATTGTTAATTTCAAACAGCATTTTAAATTCATTATTTTATTATGCATGCATGATTTTTGCATATTATAAATAAGGTATGGTAGACCGTAAATATAAATTATGTCCGTAATTTGAATTTTAGCTAAAACTACTTACACCTGATATCCACTACCTGCAAATTCCATAATTGGTGTTAACATTATTAGCCAATTTTGCAGTTGTTTTCAGTAATTATTAGCTACTTACCTTTATTCATTTTTAATGGATTTTTTCAAAATTTTGATGAAATTACCTATGTTTATAATATATAATTATATGTTTTAATTTTAAAAACATATGCATATATGTTTATAACACTAAAAACATCAAATATATTTTAAGGGCGAGTACAACAATGAAAAAAAAGAATCCCATTCAAGTTATTTTATTTTTCAAGATGATCCCTTCGAACTTCAACACTGTTAGTCCGATTCTCCAGTTTCTTAATCTTTCCTTTCTTCATTGTCCTCAAAATCTTTTTTTACAGCCTTCTTCAATCCCTCATATATCGCACCCTGAGTGCATGACTATCATCTTTCCAAAAAAACCTTTTTGTGCTTAGAATACACTACTTTCGTTTATTCTACTACGTATCAAAACATCATTTGTGTGTCACTTTCCATTATTGTTTTACAATGAAAAGTCATCATGTTAGCATTTGTTAGATTTTTCTTTAAATTGATTGCAAGAATATCCTTTTTAAAATGTGATTGTTTTGTTATAAAAATATATGAAAACACTAATGATATTTCGTCATGGTGATATGCAAAAGTATCACTTTAAAGCTTACAGTCACGAAGCATAAGAGTGTTCGGAGATTAACTAAACCCTTATTTTAGGGGAGAGGATTGGGACACAGAAAAATTTATGTTTGTATTTAACCCATTCCACGCGTTAAAAAAATATATCTGACATTTTTCATACGCGGCGCCATTTGGCGGGATTATATTTTATGACTTTAAACAAAGATAATGCTCTAAATTTACTAATTGTTTATAATAAGTCGATGAGTAAAGTATTAAAGAATCTTCAAGGACAAAAACGAACACTGAAATCTTTCAAATAACGTAAACAAAATTTAATATGGGACGACATAACACCGGGCGACGCCAGCGCCATAATTGGTGGTACATATTTATACGTACCAGAGTGAAGTGGTTTTCTGCGCGGGCACTGATTTTTAACACTATTTACAATTCACAAAATCTTAAATAATATTTTTTAAACTTTTTCAAATCGTGATACACCTTGAAATAATTTTTGGCACACAGTGGTACATTACTAAACGCATAAACTGAGTTTGTTTTCTAATTTTATTTTTGATACTGGAAGTTTAAATAAGGGTATTTGTTTCTATTAAAAACTATTTCAACAGATTTTAATAATAAAACGAAACACAAATTTAAGAATTATCGATCGAAACAATTATTATATAAACAATTTTCAAAATTGGAATAAAATCGCACTTTTCTTAACACAAATAATTTTTAATATAATCATTCAATTATTATTTTTAAACATCAAAACAATCGCAAACATGATCTCTTCAAGTAAAAATGTATTTTATAAAGTGCGACTTATTTACTAAGTACTTACATAAGTATTTATTTATGAATATTTTAGTTTGACCTTTTCATAATTGTTTCATCCATAAAACACAGATAATATTAATGAATGTGGTATATACAATTTTTTTAATTTCTAAAAACAAATAATGATTATTGATTAATTTGGAAATCACAAACAGATAAAGGGAATGAAATACAAAAGTGCGGTGAAGGATTGCGGTGAGGTGCTGGAGCGGCTGCAACTGGACAGCAAGGCAGACTGGCTGTGCGGGAACCTGTCAGGGGGGCAGAGGAGGCGAGCCCAGCTGGCCATGGCTCTGGTGGGCCGCCCCGCGCTACTGGTGCTGGACGAGCCCACCACCGGTCTGGACCCGCAATCCCGCCGCCAGCTGTGGGACATCTTGCTGGTGGGTGCCGCTGCACTTACTGTAAACAAGATTCTCTTTTTCTCTGTTACATTTTTTTTATCACTATTATTTTCACATTTAGGAGATTCGCGAAAAGCACACTATCCTAATCACCACCCATTTCATGGAGGAGGCGGACATCTTGGGAGACCGAGTGGCCATCTTGGACCACGGGCAGCTGTGCTGCTACGGAACTCCTATGTTTCTAAAAAAAGTTTTCGGTAACTAATTATTTTATAAAATATTCTCCAGCCAGCATTTATTTAAAGTAATATGTGTAGTATGAAAAAATAATGAAATAAATGCAGGTACAGGATATACCCTCAACATACTACTGGAAGGACAAGGCCTTGGCCACACGGCAGCGGAAAAAGTGGAACAGGTGGTTGGGGCACACGTGAGCGCAGAACGCTTAGCCGAAGGAGGTGGCGAAGCGGAGCTGCGTTGGCGCTTGCAGCCAGCTCCTCCTGCTGCTTTGCCCGCTTTGTTCCGGGCTCTGGAACATCAACGAGAGACGTTACGTATTTCCAGCATGGGACTCTCAGTCACCACACTAGAGGAGGTATTTCTCAGGTTTGCTTGATCTATTGTTATATAGTATAGTTATCTGCGTACTTGTCTTGTGCACAATTGTAAGTTATTATTTCAGTACTCAATTACTTTTGATGTAGAAGCTCCATTAAGTAGTGAGCTATGGCAGCTATTATTAATGTACATTGAACCACATTAAAAAAAATGTTTTTAGAAATAAAAAAGTTTAAGTTTTGGCTCAAAATCTAGATAGAATGTTCAAAAGATGACTAAAAACTTTTCCACTTTTTATATTTTCTTCAGGCACGAGTGGGTCATCTATAAAGTTTGTTGAATATCTGAACATTTTTATTTTTTTATTTATCTTCATCTTGTTACATGACATAGGAGATGGAGTTGCTCATCTCACTAGGAAGAACCCGTGCCGAGATGAGCAGCTGAACAATATAGTTAGAACAAAAAATAATAAAGATATACAACATACTATATAACTATAAAATTAATTAATTAATTAATTGAGTATATAAATATAAAATGTGGATAATAAGAACAGTACATATTGTAAAATACAAAAACAATAGTGAAAGTAGAGTAATATATATAATAAATCATATGCATGGATAGTAACAAAATGTATATATAATAGCACAGTTAAAAGTATATTTAGGTATGTACCTTGAATACATTGAATGAAAAAATAAATTTAAAAAAAGATAGCAAGAGTTTGCAAAGTTTGTGAAAATAATATGAAAATAAATAAAAAAAGATCTGGGAAACGTGGGCGCAAACAAACTTTTTTCCTGCCCAGACTATAACATACCTCTGTGTTATCATCCCTGTTTCAAATATATCACACACGTAAGGATTACACATCTTTTTGATAAAAATTGTTAATAATTCTTTATGTTCGAGTTTTTTTTTTTGTTTTTGTAGCCACATTGGCGATTGATTTTCAAAAAAAAATATGTATATATATATATATATATATATATATGTATTTTATTTTTATCCTCAAAATATATCGAAGAATCGTATAAATACAAAAAGAATTATGCATGTATCACAGATAGATATTTTTTTATAAATCTTACTATATCGGCAAATATCGCCGACGCACCATAGAAGGAGCACTATGAAACGGTCGGTGATCAAAGTTTTAATAGTTCCTTTATTCCTCTGTAGGGTCACCGAAGGAGTCTCGGATGACCGAGCTCAGCTAGCCGCAGAGGAGACAGAATGTGAGTTTAATTAATAAATTTGTGTTGTTAAGTAATGTGGTGGTAGGAAGAAATGCATCTAAAATAAGTGGTTGTTTGTTGCCTCAGGGGATTGCAGCCGGTACCTGAGTGGATCGGCACTGCTGGTGAGCCGCCTCTGGGCGCTTGTCACCAAGAAACTGCTCTACTTTAACTCCATCAAGATATCTCTCATTGTACAGGTCAGTACCGATTCACAGGAGCTAAATCTTAAAAACATATCTCAGAAAGCAAGGGATCAATACTGTAAAGTTTTCAATATGTGAACTTACCTACCAGAAACGAATGGCAATGAAACTGGTTCATTCCTGGTGGTCATCAAAATACAATTGCTGTCTAATAAGTAGCTTGTTGGTCTTGTGGTTAGGACACTGGTCTCGTGATCCAAAGGTCGCGGGTTCGAACCTCACTCCAGACTGGCAAGTTAATCCTATTTTCATAGCACAAGCGTTTAGCTTAGTTTGAAAATAGTAAGAATATTGATGTGACACGTATTCCGTGTTCACATCTCTATTTAAAAAAAAAGTACAATGTAGTTACATTTCCTGTATTCTAATTCAGTGTCATTTGGCTTCAAGAAATGATATTGTTTTACACAAATATTTACTTAGAAATCTCTTTACTAGAGATGCGCGATTACGAGACATTTCCATAATCGTATGATTAGTAATCCAATGATTTTCATGATCGAATGATTAGGAATCGATACACAAGACATTACAGCTAGACTGCATTCAAAAGAATGTGCGCAAAACATATGTGTGTTGTTACGATGCAAAAAATGAACACAAAATAAGTTTTTCCAGTAAGTAAGTAACCTTTTTTAAACTAAAAAATATGTTAATTTGGAATATCATATTGAGGCTTATAATACAGGCTTACCAGGCAACTTTACACAGCTTTCTTCTTACCGGACAAAGCAAGGGAATGGTCTTTTGATTGTGGTCGACCTATAGTAATATGTAGAGATGCGCGATTACGAGATATTTCCATAATCTTTAGCTACATCAACTTTCCAAAAACTAAAATCCAAGGGGGGGGGGTGATTTCAAAAGTCTGTTTTAGCCGCATTTTCCACTTTCCAACCAATAGTCAATAATTTAATAGAACACAATTACTAATTAGTAACTGTCAAATAGTTACAGCGAACCTGAGTACTAAATTAGTAGTTATTGAATTAGTACTCATTATTCATTACTCAAGTACTAAATTAGTATTTGTTGATGACATATCTCGAGTTATGATAACTCTGAGTCACATATCGCTACTCCTTACAAATAATACAGCTACATAAAATTTTGTTTGTTCTTCACCTTTTACTTCATATATTAGTGTTTAGGCGTTTAGTTCACATCACACAATACATTACATACACACATTTGCTTTATTGGTTTGAGATGTTTGAACTAGTAGAAATCTATGGCACCCCTGGCAACGGTGCGCAAAACTATAGATGTCAAGTTTGAGCGGCAGATTCGTATTTTGAACATCTCGGAAAACGGTTGACTACTCAAAGTATCTCGGTAACATCAAAGTTAAAAAAGGCAAATAGTACGGTGGAAGAAAGATTTTTATAGGGAGACAGGCGGCCCACCATTTGAACAAAGGTAAGTCGTAAATTTTCTACTTGGATCGAATTAAATTTTAAACCAATAAAGAAAAGGTCAAAAACCGCATACAGCTATCGAAGTATAATAATTGTCAGCGTAAACGTGAGTAGCTTGTTGGTCTTGTGGTTAGGACACTGGCCTCGTGATCCAAAGGTTGCGGGTTCGATCCTCACTCCAGACTAGCAAGTTAGTCCTATTTTCATAGTACAAGCGCTTAGCTTAGTTTGAAAATAGTAAGAATATTGATGTGACACGTATTTCCGTGTTCACATCTTTATTTAAAAAAAAAAAAAAAAAAAAAAAAAAAAAAAAAAAAAAAAAAAAAAAAAAAAAAAAAAAAAAAAAAAAAAAAAAAACAATTACCAATGATTAATATTCACTGTGGGAAGGATTAATTTAGAAAAAACTAGGTAGAAATGTTGGTCCTGATCTATCCAATCATTGATAGATTCCTGCCAATTCCTGACAGAATCCATGAGATTGAAGTACATACCTAATCTTATATTTTAATAGGCCTTTTCCATTGTGCAGCTCCTGTTAGCTTGCGGAATGTTCCTCATACCATTACTGCCTCTCGGAGGGACAAGCTCCAGCAGCGGGGCTTATCCGTCGCTGCTGCTAGCCCCGCCGCCCCATCCGCGACCCTTGCTGCTGCCGTACTCCACCAATGGAACTGCCTCTCCTACGCAGCTGCCCCGCCTGGCAGACATGTTCGGCCTGACGCTTGCACAGGCGCAGAAGGATGTGTACGACGGTGAGACAAGCTTCATACCGATTACTTAAACTCTTATTTGAAATATTTCTTCCATGTAGGTTCATACTAATAAGTATTTAAGGTCTCATTTTCAATCCTCTGGCCTTACTCTTCCAACATTTACAGCATTGGTTCGAAAAATCAAGACAAAAATGATAATTGCAAACATATGTGTACATAAAAGCAAAGGCAGCAATATCCAAAAAAAAATTAAATGCCCTCATCGAGTCACTAATTTATAATGTGCTGAATTCGAGATTTTATAAGAAACATAGCCTATAAATTTATAGGAAACATGATTTTTGAAGGGATAGATATATTAAATCGAGAATTCAGTACATTTTAAATTAGTAATCCTCGGTGACTGCTTTCAAATTCAAATCAAAAAATTTTTTAATTTATTGGATATTGCTGCCTTAGCTTTTATACCGCACATAAATATGATATTGGTGGAAAAAATATTTTTACTTGAAGTAACTGCTCAACTCGACCACATTCATTCTCGTATTTCTCCTCCTTTAGGTCCTAATCTGTCATGTGAATTCATTTACGTAATAACTATGAAACCAGTAATTGTTGGTCTCATAATCTGTCATGTGAATCCATTTACATAATAACTATGAAATCTGTCATGTGAATCCATTTACGTAATAACTATGAAACCAGTAATTGTTGGTCTCATAGTAAGTGATCAGGAGACCACTGAGTTAGTTAAATGATCTGCTCCATCTTGATATGTCTCATGATGACGATGACAATGCCGCACCTTTATATTTGTAAGATATAACAACCCCTCTATTTGTGCTGTATGGGGAGGGGAGTTCTAACAGACATATTAATTTTATTTATGTAATTCGAGTGTAAAGGTGGCCCTACATTCTAAGACAATTTTCCACTCTCTTCATTCCCTAAACAAAATGAATGCATAATGTCCCTCAAAATACACATTTAATTCTGTCTGTAGTGATCCTAGAGGAAGGTGAAAAACATCCCCAGGAAGGCTACCCTGGGCCGCTTGTGCTGGGCCTCTCTTTCAGCCCCGAGGATTGGCGCATACTGTACTCCACCTCAGTCTACCACGGGCTGCCCGCCGGCACTGCTCTGCTGACTAACCTACTGGCTATGGAACTGCTGCCGGCCTCCCCCGCCGTTCTCCTGAGTCCCTCCGTCCACCCCTTGCCCCGCTTTGAATATGTCTCGGAGCAGGTCACACAAAACGGGAAGAACTTCTTCAGCATCATCTACTGGGCCAGCTGCGTAACTATTTGTAGGTATTTTGTGATTTCTATTCCCCATTGTTGTGTACACAAAGTTGAGAAGAATCTTGGAGGGACAATCTTCTTCCTTTCAATCAATCAATAGTAAAATAGTCAAATCAATCACCTCAATTATGAGATGGTTCGATGGTAACTTTAATCTAATGTAAGGGCATAAATGTTTATAAAATTAAGCCAACAAAAAAAAGCACAAGAAAGCCTCTTTATATTTTCCTAGTGTTTTTTTAATTACCATTTCTTGTTTTTTAGTTAGTAATAAGTTAATTTTGACAGATTAAATTTACGTAGATATTTTTCTCACACTTATTTACAATAATTTGATTAAATTTTAATTCTTTCTCAAAACACATTATACAGGGTGTAAAAGAGCTAGTCTACAATACTTTCCAGGTAATTTGATATAAGTTACTGTCATGATGGTCCAACGTTTTGCAAAAAATAAGTCAGAAATATTGAAAAAAAATGTAAATTTTGATGTTGCATGTCTCCTTAACTATTGATATGAGGTCATGGTTGCTTGAAAATTTTCGACTCATTCACAATTCACCTGTAAAGTATTGTGGACTAGCTCTGTTACACCCTGTATATGTATAGAGGTTGATGGATTGTTCATAATATGTAAAGAATAGATTTATTTTTTAAGAGAGTGTTAGTTAAATTTGTATAAACCACTACCAGATTTTAGTTCTACCAGTTTCGAGACGTACCCGTCTCTCCCACCGTCTCTACAAATGGTTTATACAAATTTAACTAACATGTCTAACAACAAAGTTAATGCTTTAAATATTAAAAATATTAATGTTTTGTTTTTTTATTTAGCATGCTTCCTATTGGTGGCAATATTCCTGTCCTACACAATCCTGGAGCGAGTGACCTGGAGCGGAGGTCTCGTCGGCTTAGGCGGAGCTTCCCCCGTTATGCGCTGGGTTGCCCTTCTCCTGACCGACCTGCTGCTCATCTGTATACCCATCTCCACAGTTCTAGTGATCCTCACTTGCATCCTGGATCCTGATAAAACCTTCACTCTGTCAGACACCGCAGGTATTATAACCCCACTGTTTCGTGCCCTACATGTATATTCAAGTTTAGAATATTTTCTTTATCCTTTCCTTTTGGGAGCAGCCTAGATTTTTCCTCAAAAAATTCCTAAGTCAAGATGTTTTCTTAATCTTCCAGCGGGCGCGCGACCGTAAAATTTACGACAATTGCTTATCGCTTCCCCCACTTTTACCACTTAGTCGCAAGCATCGAGCTCCGAGCCATTCGAGGGACAGTGTCTCTCTAAACTACAGTTTTTGTTATTCATAGATACTTGGAAATTTCCGTTGAAGGTAAATTTTACAACACGCGCCTTAAAGTGTAAGTATATTAAATAAACTACTTTTTTCTATTTATTTTTCATTTTTATCATTTCTTCTATAGCGAAATGTATTTTTTTATTTATTTAAGACGTGTTTAAGAAGACACAAACCAGAAAATATTGATTCTGATTAAAAGGTCGTTAAAATATTTTGTTTTGAAATATAAACATATTTAGAGTGCCGTTTGGTTTTTTGTTTAATTAATTCAAATATATATTTTTTAAAGAACTGTCATTTATCATTTTTCATCACCTTACAGCAATTCCCTATCATTTATATAAAAAAATCAACATTTACACGGAGAAAACTCGATGACGTAAAATTTATGGCACGCGCCCGCTCAAGGGAAATTAATCAGCGTGCCTGCTGGAAGGTTACGTAAATATAACACATATTTAATAAATTAAATGCATCACATTACTTCTGTTTCTGTTTCTGCCTTACCTACAGTTTGCAATCCTCTCGCCATCCTTTCATTAACAAAATACCAAAATATTGTTTGCAAAGGGGAGAGAAAAAGGGCATATTATCCACCTTATTCTCAAAATAATAGGTTTGTTATAATTAGTAACACACAAAATGGACAGGACATGTGCATAAAGTTTCCGTGGGGAAAGTCAAGTGTCAAAATTGACAAAATGTTGTATAATAGCGGTAAAGACATGATTGTTATGCTTGCTAACCTGAGAATAGAGGGTATGTCTATACTAATATTAATAAAGAGGAAAGATTTGATTGTTTGTTTGAATTGAATAGGCTCCGAAACTACTGGACCGATTTGAAAAATTCTTTCTGATTTAGAATCCTACATTATTCCCGATAAACATAGGCTATAGAATATTTTAGTATGAAAACTTCGAAAATGTAACCCAATGTGTGAAAAAAATACCAAAAAAAACCCCTTATATCGCATACGCTGCGGAAATTATTGACAATAGAGCAAAGTGATGTAAAATGTACTCTTTTTGAGTAACCCCCGATGCAAAAAGAAGAGTGTATGTGTGTGTTGAAATTTACAATTTTTGAATTTTTTGTTAAATACACGTGCGAAGCCGGGGCGGACCGCTAGTGTTTTATAAATTTCAAATGATATGAAAAACAAAATTTATAACAAAAATATTTATGAAGTATTTGGTGATATTAGTGATGGCAAGAAAATGCCAAACATGGTTTTCAGTATTCCGCAGAGGCTGTTTTAATGTTTTCTATGATGATCTGGGCAAATTTAATTAACAGTGTTAGTTAAATTTGTATAAACCACTACCAGATTTTAGGTTTACCGGTTTCGAGACGTACCCGTCCTTCATCAGGACCAACACTACACTACCATGTTCACAAGACTATGCACTACAACCCTCACCTCTCACTCTCTCTCCCTCGTAGATTCCTGATCGTCATGTAGGCTAGTTAGTGCATGCTTGTCTTTGACAAAATTAACACGCATGTGATAAATATTGGTGAAAAGTTAACAATGCTATGGTTGTGGTGTATAGTGTTGTGAACATGGTAGTGTAATGTTGGTCCTGACGAAGAGACAGGTACGTCTCGAAACCGGTAGACCTAAAATCTGGTAGTGGTTTATACAAATTTAACTAACACTTTTTTATAATGTCTAACCACAAAGTTAATGCTTCAAATATTAAAAATATTAATAATATTTAATTAAGTTGATTTGGAAAGAGTTTTTTTGACACTGATTGTAGTTTTTCTCAGGAGTTGTTTTACTACTGGTCACAGAAACAAAATTGTGCAATGTATTACAAAATTGAAAAAAATTTGTAACATTATTATCATTCGTGTATGTGTTTAACCTCCGCCAAATCTCGCTACAGGGTAAAGATTCATCCACATACACGCATCCTAATACACATACTCTTTTATTCTGCGTGATAAAGGTGCGAAATAAATAACCGTTGTCTGTAAGTACTCTCCGACCCTTGACTATTGCAGGCCCTCTGCTGACTCTGCTGTGGTTCCACCTGCTGGCCTCACTCAGCTTCGTGTACTGTCTCGGAATCTCCATGAAACAGCCGGCCGCGGGCTATATAGTCTATCTTGTAATCACTATATTCCTCGGTAAGTAACATTCTCTTCTTTGCATAGTACACATGAAATTGAGGGAGCGGTATAGTGTAGAATAATATTTGGTTGCAGGCGTACTGATGACTCAGGTGGTGGCAGTCAACAGCGAGTTTGGGGAAGGTATGCCAGTATGGGCCTCCGTGCTGGACGTGGCAGGATCTCTGCTGGTGCCTCCCTACACCTTATGCTATGGGCTACTGTCACTGGCTAAATTAGCTGCAGAGAACGCCGAGTGTCAGGCAGCTTCTTCCACTGGACAACCATGTTGCGGTGAGAAAAGTCACTTGTCATGTGGACTCATTTATTTTATTTACCATTGATTACATAAACATAAAACAATAATATTGTGGGCACTGCATTATCTATTTTTATTTTAATATTTTTATACAAGCTGGTTTTTGTAAAACATTGCGATTACCACTACAATTACTTATATCGAATATTAAAAAATAACCAGAACCATACGGAAATATTTTTCAAATTTCTGCAAAGTTTTAATCATTGTATTTGACTTTTATTACAGCAAATAAATTTTTAATATTCTATATAATTAATTTCATGACTTTGACTTTGATCCAATGGCTAATGAGTACCGGGTCACTAAGGACCCCTTGCTCATTCATCTTGATGGAATGTGAAGGGACTTTAAACTTCACTTAAAAAGAAAACAAAATTAAGACAACTAAATGTGGGGGAGTGAGGTTACTGTTAGTTGTTGCAGGAATGCTGCGGGGGAGGCGCAGGTGGCGGGGGGTTGGGGGAGGGTCTCCCAGGAGGACCGTTTTGGGTCTCCAGGTGTTTTGTGTGATGATCACGTCGTGAAACGACTTTACGTGTGGGGTGAAGTTTTGTTGGTAGAAGTAGCCTGCATGTTGCGACTTGGCTGAGATCTTTATGATGGCTCTTTTGGGTGGGATGTCCACGTCATAGGGTGGTTTGGTATAGTTGGGTGGTTTGTACCTATATGGCTTGGATGAGAGAGCGCGGATGCGCTTGTGGAGTGTTTGTTGGCATTTGGATGAGGATAACTCATCTACGGTGGTGGGAGTGGGTTTGGCTGAACTTTTGTTCAGTGGGCGGTATAAAGGCTTGTTGGTAAGCTTGGATAATTGAGTGGGTGTTTCGATCTTGATCGATTTTGAGGAGCCTGGGGAGGGGGCTGGAGGCTTGAGTGCCGCAGAGGCTGTGATGGGGGCTTGAGTTGGATGTTTGATCGGTGTTGGTTCGTTATCGGAGGTGGGGGCTGTAGTGAGAGAGGGGGAGGAGTGTATACCCTTTGATTCGGTTTGAGGTTTGGTGTGAGTTTTAGGGGGACTATGGTCATTTATGGAGAGGTGGGCACTGGCAGTGGGGGTGGCGAGTAGTGGTGGGGTGGGGGCGATTGGGCTGGCGGGGGTCGGGTCGGGGGTTGGTGGGGTGGGGGGGAGTAGTGAGGTTTCGCCAGGTATTGTCTGTGGAAGACCGTAAGGTAGTGGTATTCCTGCACAAATACAAGCAAAAGTTTGAACTAGAAGATACGTATCTTCTTCAAGACTGAATTTGTAGTCTGGGGCGCTTCTTGTTTTGATCCATTCGGGGAAATTTGGATCGTATTCCGCAGTTTGATGTGCGGTGAAGTAGGGGTCGTGTATACTCATGGTGGGGAGGGGTGGTGGTAGGGCGGGGATTAAAGTTCGCACGGTGACATGTGGACAGAATGTCGGGCGATAACAAGAATCTGGGCAAGTACTAAACTCAGACTGACAATAGATCAAGCAAGCAAGGATGGCTCACCAGGGGAGGGAGTGTGGCTGCGATCGGAGTCCTTCTTGGAGTTGTTCGACCATATGCGACCGAATTATTATAACGTGTACACTGCGACGGCTTACGACTGTAACGAGTTTGTATGTGTCCTGTTCACTTAGCCAGTCGAGTGTACCCTGTGGTAAAAACAAAGCCCTAATGAAAGGACTAAGAAAAATCCACAGTATGCGGGCGAATTTCACTTTGTTTCACTGATTTCACTGAGTTTACACTGAGTTTAAGCTGAATTTAAAACACTCTTTTATAGGAATATAAGTAAGAAAGATAAATTAATTAAAATAAATAAGATAAGATAAAATAATGATATAGGGCGATTCCATTATCGCGGGTGCAACATTTAGACGCATTTAAAGCTTCTTACTAATAAAATAAAAAACATTTTTCATGAAATTATTCTTTGAAGGGCTACATTTTAACCTGTTCTCTCTTAATTTGTTTATAAGAATTAAAATAATTTATACATATAGTCATGAGGGAGATTTAAAGTGCTATCGTGGGTGCAACAAAATCGGCCCCATCTTTCCAGATTATAGTACACAAACACAAAAGTCTGTTAATTGTGAAACATTTATTACAATATACCTTCATATTTTGAAAAAAGATAAATCAAGCAACCGAAGTAATTAAAAAATTTACAGAAAAGAAAAATAAACAATGAATTATTCACTTTTAAAGCAATCGCGGGTGCAACGCCAAATTATCGCGGGTGCAACGCGTCTAACTTCAGTGAGTATAAACGTCATAATAAACACAAAAATGAATTAAATAAGAGATCAAAATAATGTATATTACTAATTAGTACACTTTTTTGTTACTTAAGTTAATTATTTATTTTCAAATACGTCAATATTCGCCGAAAATTTTATTAACATATTATTGCCATCAATTTTCTTCTCTGGCGCTTCCAATATTGCAACAATGTCTTCGAATTGAACGTCTGCTATATTATTCACGATTTCAAGGAAGCGTTTACCATCAATCGTCTTCAGAAATTGTTGGAAATCGCAAATCTGTTGACTTCGTTCCTCAGTTTCTGAGGCGTTGCTTTTGCGGAGTCATTTTTGTTAGATACAGCAACTTGGAATTCAGTAGTTATTCTTTTTACAACTTTCACTGCTTTGGTGGGACTAGCAGGCGTATTACGCTTCACTATTTTTTAATTTATTTTATTTATCTTAATTATTTAGTTCCGTACATAATGTTGTGTGCGCTAATACATGATTTCATTTAAACATATTTTGGTGGGAATATAAACATGATTTCGTTTAAACATATTGCATTCCATAATCTAGGCATTTAAAAGTTTTTGTAATAAAATTTTTGCACTTCTATTTAAACCTTTTTATTACTCCCTTTTATTTAACTCGTAGTGTCTGTCGAAAAAACTTTGGATCGATTTTTAACCCCTTTCCCGTGATCCAATCGAGCTGAATCTTTGCAGGTAGACTCGTGGCGACGATAAAAAATTATGTTACAATTCTTGTTTAAAAAAATTAATAATTATAGTATAATTTTGGATTTTTCGATTTTCGATTTTCGAAATTTTTATTACTCCCTTTTCTTAGCGTCGCTCGACTCAAGCCCAACGCGTGGGGTAAGCATCAAACCTGTTTCAACTAGTAAATGAGAAATGGAGTACAATAAAAATGTTTTTATCGGTTAGTTTTTATTCACTGTGTTTTAAATTGCTTTTGGCAGCCTATCGTAGATTTTAAGACCTAGACAATTTTGTGAGGTGTTTTTATTTTTCTTCTGAAGTCTTATGCTGTCGCCTTCTCTTGTATTATGTGAATGAAATTCCTTATTTAGTTTCATCCTGTTATCAAAGTATTTGGGTAATAATCTGTGTAATTTTAAGTATTTGCACTAATACATTATCCTTTATTCTTTTTCTTTATTCGACATTTTTGTTACTTTTCTTCTTCTATGCCACTGTCATTTTCTATGCCTTTTACCACTGCTTTTCCCAACATGAGAGGATTGCTGTATCTAGCGCCTGTTATTTGAATTTGTTCTTCTTTACGCCGCGTTCTAGTCGCCCGCATTCTTTCTTTTGATATGATTCTGGTCAGTAATTTCAAATCTTTATCTACCTCCATTTTTCTTTTCATTACTTCTCTTCGTTTCGAATTTAAAACCCTTTCTCGATGGAGATGATGTATGCATGAAGTTCGGCATTTACTTTCAGTTTTATTTTATATTTCCGTGAAGCAGTCTCTTTCCGATGCTGTTATGTCATTTTAACTGATCTTTCTATAAAAAAGAGTGAAATCGTAACAAAAAAAACCTATTAAATATAAATCACTAATTACACACAGCATATATTATCATTCGAGGCTTCATAAATCAATAAAATATGATAAAGGATACCATAATATTAGGAGTCAAAAATGTTACACCCGCGATACAAATATCACGATCGCAGGTGCAACCAATTTTAGTTAACGTTTATTTCAATTCAACTTACAACATAATCTTAATTACGATTAATTTAAGTCTTAATTTGATTTCTTCTTACTTTTACAAAGTTTCAAAACGTTAGCATTTTATTTCTGTGAGAAAACCAAACTTTTATAACTTTTATATCGCGGGTGCAACAGGCTAATAATAGCTTCTTGTAATCAATTATATAAAAAAAACTAATGACAGGTGCTTACATGTTTTTGCGGGAACACGTATATGAATGTTATCACTACAAAATTAACTGGTAAAATATAACTGCAAACTGACTGTAACAGCTGTTTTGCGCAAGTGTTGCCAGGCACCGATTTTCAGATTGAATCACACATTCTTATGTCAATGTTTCGAAGCGTGTCAAAAATTTAAATATTAACTTAGGTACAAAGTAATAGTTTTTTTATTAAATTTAGATGTTTTTCTTTGTATAAGAAACAAAAAACGTAACTAATACTGTGATTTAAAAATTGATGTCGAGAATCGTCTCTAGCGGAATCGCCCTATATATATAAAATATAACGAATACAATATGAATGGTGAGGGGGTTGTAGAGTGCTTTAGGACTGATGTGGGTTTTATAGTGGGTGGGGAGAAATAGAATAGTATATAGAATAAGACAAGATAAAATTAATAATAAACTAATATAAAAAATAATGTACTAAAATAAAGTAAGGATTATATAAATATACTATACTAAGGCAATAGAAACTATAAAATAACTATAAAATAATGATGAATATATGAAATATTATATATTAAGATTATATAAAATAATAATAAAATAAAAATATGTAATATAATATACTGAAATAAAATAAGAATAATGTAAAATGTAATAAACTAAAAGTAGAATATAAATAAAATAATATAGAATATAATATACTTACATAAGATAAAAATAATGTAGAATATACTATACTAAAATACTAATAGATATAATATAAGATAAATACATATACTGAAGCAATAATAAGATCTCGAGGAGAGTTTGTGTCTAGGCACTTTCACTACACTTTCACTCGGACGCGCGGCACTTCCGCACACGGGTGCGAGAAAGACGGCGGAGTGGATCGGGTTGGTGATAGAACGCGGCGGATCGTCACTTTCGTCACGACCGCCTGTAATTAGCCGCTACAGTAATGGCGGCGGAGGGGGCATGGCAGATGGTGATCGGAGCTTTCACTTTCGCGTCGCGGCACGACCGCACAAGGGTGTGATCTAGTCGGCGGAATGTATCGGAGGGATGGTGGTGACGATGGTTTAGCACTTCTGCTGCGGGGCCTCTGGCTCGCGGGAGCATCGGTTGGGCAGGCGGTGTTAGTGTACCTGCGCTGCAACCGTCCAACTCCTGTCGCAGCGAAACAGACAGAAGACTGACTAGCGTGTTCGCTACGACGGCGAACGGGCGAATAATAATTAATTTCATGATAGTTAAATGTTTACAAGAGATAAGTCAGAAATAAAACTACAAACTTTGATGTCGCTTATCTCTGTAACTGTTGACATTTTATCCAAAGAGTATAGAATATTTTATGTTCAAAAATGAATGAAGAAGACTCCTTAAAGTTTTTACTACTAGCAACAAGCTAATGGTCCAGATAGGCCGGGTGTACCTACATAGAAGAATAATCCAAAAAACTCACAAACAAGGATCTGAACAGCCGTGAAAACCTGGGAACGTTTTGAGTATTAGTAAATTTTGAAGTGGCACAGAACAAGGTTTATTTAAAGAATTAGCTCACCAATAGGCTTTGATTTTTAATTACTTAATAATATTATATATTATTAAGTAATTAAAAATCAAAGCCCTGACATAAATATCACCATACACAACATTGTATAATATTAGTGTACGTATGTTGTTAAATAAACACTGTTAACAGAAAACTCAGCAGGTTCAGCGTATTATTTTATCATAGAATTGTAGTACATAATCATATTTGATTTGAATTTCACTGCTTATATGCATCTATATGAACCATTGAATCACATGAACTATATAGTTGAAAAGAATATATCTAAACGACCTCATCTTTCTGGTAGTATTGGTTCACCTAATACGCATCACCTGAATGAATTGTCTGATTCGAACTCCAAGTTATAATTGTCCATCGTATTCCTGAGCAACAGATAATTGTAATGTTTTCTTCACAGGAACAAATGATGTGACGGGAGAATGCATGGGACTACACTACTATTTTACATTTGACAAAAACGGTATCACCCCTTACATCCTATACATGTGTGCTAGCACCACTCTATATACGGTGAGTGCTTTTTGCCACACCTGGCAAGAAATTTTGAAATTGTGATTTTACTCAAAAATACGTCACGGCAAATTTCTCTGAATAATGAAGATGCCCTTCTATGCATTCGAAATAGTATCTTCCCAGTGCATGTTCACCTTCATAGTACTGGCTAAAATAATAAAAATCTTTCAAAAGCATTTTAGGAGAGTTTAACAAAATTTCTTGAAATAATTTATCTGTTCAAGTATTTGTGAATCTTGGTTTTAAATAATATTTGACACTATTAACAAATATCATAGATGGTGCTCATGCTGTACGAATATGGATTATGGCAGCGCTTGTGGGAAGTCTACACCACCATGGACTTCCACTACCCGGAACTATCATACTGCGACAGTGAAGTCATCAGCGAGAGAAAGGCTGTGCAGGACGAATTAGATTCAGGTAATTTGGGCGCTTTTAGCCCCAGGGAAGTTCTACTGTGTGCATAAGTGCAATGTCCATGATGTCAGTGATTGAAGTTGATTCCACTTCTCCATATGAGAAGCTTTATTTCAGAAATAATTACCTAAACTTTCGCCTGCAGGTAACAAGGGCGAGTCTCGAGTACTGTTCCACCGACTGGCCAAGCGCTACACGAGATTCCACACGGCAGTCAAGGAGTTCAGCATCAGCATCAAGAAAGGTAGTTATAATCAGGGCATTGGAGCCGAAGTTTAAATATTGGCTCTGATCCAGACACCAACTCCAGAGTGGCTCCGAATAAAATAAATTGGAACAAGTGATTTTTTTAATTATATTATAGTAACATAATAATAAGTATAATGAGATGATAAGTTCAATTTATTATTCAAAGTCTTGGTTCATCCTTAAAAATAAAATATTACCTAGAATGCAGATATGAATTGTAGCAGAGTAGCTTGTTGGTCTTGTGGTTAGGACTCTCGCCTCATGTCCAAAGGTCGCGGGTCCAAATCTCACTCCAGATAACCAAGTTAGTCCTATTTTCATAGCACAAGCGTTTAGCTTAGTTTGAAAATAGTTAGAATATTGATGTGACACGTATTCCGTGTTCGCATCTCTATTTTTTTTTAAATAAAATAAAAAATTTAAGTGCATAAAATAGCCTCTCTACGCATGTTTGCGAAACAGGCAAACAAGTGACTTCTCCGCACGCTTCTTGTATCTTTTTTGGGTGGTGTTCAAGCTAATTTTATTTTTAAATGCTTATATGCAAACTTTGATGTTGCATATCTCCATAACTATTGATATTAGGTCGTGGTTGCTTGAAAATTTTCGACTCATAATCAAGGCAGGAATACAATCCTACGAGGTTATTAATGTTTTCCAAATAACCCTGTTCCCCACGGAAACAATTAAATAACAGGTGCGGTCCGCTGAGTTCGCTTCCGAAGCCCCGATGTACTAGCAGGCCGGGAGTGTAGAGCGCAGAAAATTTTCCAAGTCCAGAATCCGAGCCAAGTCGTCGCCTCAGGTGGTAAAAACAAGTCCAATAAATCCAAAATCGTAGCCAAGTCCAAATGCAGAAGTCAGTAGAAAATCCAGAGTCCAAATCCAAAGAAGAAAAGCAGGGGTCAAGCAGGGTGTGAAGTAAAACGCAGAATAAATGTTCCAGTAGGCGTACTCGGCAGAGGCTCCCAGCAGAATGAAGCACTCGCCCGCCCGGCGCAGTATTTATACAGTGCGGAAAGCTTCCCCCTGACTCGCGCCGCCGACCAATCAGCGCGCTCGATTCACCGGGCGCTCGGAGCGCAAAATGTCGGCCTCCCGTGCCGATTCGCGGATTAAAATTAAATATTTTAATCGATAGCAAATTAAACGCCACCCCCCCGGGGATTTTAACACATCATCTATACCAATCTATGTCTTGCCCATAGGATGATGTCGTTTACTGGAACCGCAAGAGTGAATTTACCTAGTTATTCAACAAAATATGCCGATTTACCGCGGCATTTTCAAGAATTAATTTACATTTAATTCGGTTAAAAATAGTAAACATGATTTTACGAGATTCTAAGTTATACCATTCGATAGATCTCAACCAAGCGCATCCTTTGGTGATATTTTCAAGTATGTCGGATAGATATTAATTGCGTAATAGGCAGACAAAGTGTGTCACCTCAAACAAAGCGCACTGGCAAACTTTCAGATAAGCAAAAACATATCACTCCCATAGATGTTCACACGAGGAACACAATAAAAAATGTTTCAGCTCGCTGGGATGTCTGTAACGTCCGTAATCAGAGTTCAAAAATATTCACTTTGGCCCTCGACTCCAGCCGCGCGGCGCCACTATGGCGCCGGGTTTTTTTCCATTACCCGCGCGGGCTGTACAGGCGGCGCGGTCAAGCGAGTTTATTAGGGCCCACGCGAGATATTTTACTCTCAATTTAAACATTTTTTATTTTAATTTCTACTTTACAATACCACACAAAGGACTCATTTGGCACATTTAAATACTTATGTATTTTTACTTCCTCGCCTCTTCGAGGCAGGACATTTACATAAATTCCATCAAAATAGCGGCCATTCTATGATAGTCCGCGGCGCTCCGCGCGATTTAAAAATGATTTTATTCCCATCGCGCGAGCTTTCCCTGTATATCAAGACCACGAAACATCAATTTTATTCAGTATTACATTTACAAATGTCTTATCTAATTCTTAAATATTTCATTAAATATTTCATTAAATATTTCATCAAACTTAAATATTTCATTTTCTTAAGTATTTCAAATATTTCAACACTTTACAAGATAAGACCAAAAATGTAATTTCTTCGTGGAATTTTTCCAACGCCCTCCGTCGGAGATGTCACATATCGCCGGCTCAGTGCCCGCGCCGACTATCCGCTTGGAGGCGAGGTGGGCCCATACAACGGACCTGAGCCCTCCGTAAGGGCCAACATTCATGACTTCAGACGGGTCATCATCATCACATCGTCATATCAGACGGGTCATCATCATCATCATCATCATCCCGTCGTCATAATTCCACCTGTCCGATACAAACCCCGTATATGTTAATGCTAGGTATATTTCCCATTTGTTTCTGCATCGATTTTATGATGTCTTCCGCAATTGGCTCTTAACCGGTCGGGTGCCGGAGTGCAGATCTGCGCTCCCTAGACACGTATGCGAATTCGGCCTATTTTACCTGCGTTTATCAGTTTTCAAAGCTTATCATTGGTTGTATCTCAAGTTTTTGAAAAAATGAACGAGTTCTATTTGTCAAGTAATCTCATTTGCTGCGTAAACCGGACAAAAAATCATTCCAAATGTCGTCTTCGAACCGCTCATTAATTGTATTATTTATCTGTTAAAAAAGTGTTATTTTTAAATAAAAAAATGTTAAAATTAAGTATTTTTATATTCTTTGATATATTTAGAACGATATTATTGAAATACAATATCTTTAGTGTTATTGCTTCCATGGTTTTATTCGATAAACGTGTGCATACATTTCTGACAGTAAATTTTGTTACTTATTTTCATAATTATTGAAGTCTGTATATTGAGAAACCAGAAACTGCAGCTTCTTAGCGATTATTGTTGATTTTTACATGAATATAACCATCTCAAAATAGTATCTAAAAAAACAGAAATCGCATGCGAAATTGCGCGGCAGACAGGATACATTCCGCGTTCCGTACGGCTGGCATCTGACCATTTAATTTTTCTCTAGGTCAGTTTTTAATTTGAACCACTCCTTTAAGAACTCTCCTGGAGTGATATTAATTCCTTGAATCTGGTGATATTTTCACACAGTGGTCGCAGAAGTAGTAATTGTCCAATCATACGGTATATAGAACCCCAGCGAGTCTTATTATCTAAAATTGGAATGACCTTGTACTACAGTAGATTAAAATTTTTTTTTTATTATTTATATATTTTAAAATACAAGTGTGTGGGGGCCGGAACCAAATATATTTGGTTTGATTGGTATGGATGGATTGGTAAATTTGAATGGTAATATTTCCGCTCCGGTTACTTGTTACTACCAGCTCCGGATGGCTCCGGCTCTGGCTTCAAAGCCCTGACTTTGAATGATCGTTGCCTGTTAATATTAAGATCATGCAATATTAATAACGATACGTGTCCACAAGGATAGTGTAAAACGGAATTTGTTGCAGGGGAGTGCTTCGGTCTGCTGGGAGCCAACGGAGCCGGCAAGAGTACTATATTTGGGATGGTGGTGGGGACGCAGGTGCCCACGCGAGGTGCAGTGGTGAGTTTAATTGATGCTGGTATTTCTGTAATTGGTCTGGATTTTAGACATGAAACATTATCATTAAAATAAAATCAATTAATAGATTACGGCAGTTTAGCTTATTTATGTTTCATAAAAAACTTTGATATATTAAAACTTTTATAAATTTTGTAAATTTCTTTTAGGCAATTTAAAATACCCGAATTATGTCAGTAAATAAAGATCTATAAAGTTTATTTCCATGGAAACATCTTTATCTCAATGATGATAAAGGTGTGGATAAATCATAAGTTGTTAAAATTCTTGAAATTTTTGTATTTGGAAGATTTTGAAAGATTTGGAAATCTTAACAACTTTGCTGCAACAAATGTTTTTCACTGAAGATAACCATGTTTATGATCTTAATATATGATGTGGTTTTTTGCTTTTGATAGTATCACGGCGAGTTAGGCTATTGCCCGCAGTTTGAAGCCCTGGACGGCTATCTAACGGGTCGACAGATTCTCTCCCTGTTCTGTCTGCTGCGAGGAGAGCCCCCTTACCTCGTGCCCGCCAGGGTGGAGGCCATGCTCTGTTTGGCAGGTAGGTTCCACTTTAGGATTCCGTTATCTGTATTGCATCGCCCCCACCTGGTGTCACTCGGTCATGGCGACACTCAAAACGTTGTAATGGGATGATGTGGATATTTCCCACAACTTTCTAGAATAGTGCAAACCACTGAAATACCCGAATTTTTGGGCCCAGTTAAATTATTTTTTATTTATAACCTTATTCAAATGAAATCATTAGAATTTTTAAGTAGATTTTTACATAATTAAAATTTTAATAAAATAATTTAAAAAGTTCAATATATTGCCTTAAAATGTACAACTTGAATGTAATTTTAAAAGGCAGGGATGAACTTTATACAAAAATTATATTATTTTGTGATTAATTATGATTTTACTTTTTTAAATTAGAAATATGATTATGATTAAATTATAACCAACTTAGTATATTCCTGGTACAATAGAATTTCTAAATTATTTTCCTTCATATTTTGAAACTCATATTTAGAAAACAACCGAGGTTATTACTAAATTGATATTGTTAATTATTTACTCTGAAATTATCAACAAACCAATAAATATAACCAAAACTAACTGTTGTGCAGGCGGAGTTAGAAGTTACTAGTGTGTCCACATAAACTACAAAACGGCGGCCCTCGTAGCTCAGTGGACATGACACTAGCTTCTCACACCGAGGGTACCAGGTTCGATTCCCAATGTGTTTCACTTCTGTAATTAGGTCTCTTGGCCTGTTGAAGTGTAAAAATTAAAAAAAAAAGAAGTTCAAGCAAATAAAAATATCCGCCAGATAAGTTTATTTTGCTTGTCAGTATTTAGACTTTTGGTTAGTTTTCTGATTTTATCAATAGATTTTGAAATATCTTGTTGTCCATGAGATAAGTTAATTTGTGGAAAAATGCTAAATGAAGTTGGTTGCTAAATTTTATTTAATAAGTACCTAAATCTAATCAGAACTAAGTTAGAAAGTAGTGAAATAGTTCCCCCCATTGTGATCTCTCCAAAAAGGAAACATATTAGAATATCGGTCTTTCTAAGAAAATTAAATTGAAAATCAATAAATAAGAATATACAGTGGTACCTCGACGTAATAATTTAATACTTTCCGTAATCTTGCTCGTATGTCGATTTGCTCGTATCTCAAAGCAATTTTCCCCATTGAAATTAATTGAAATGCCATTAATCCTTTCCAGCCCACAAAATGCCACCCCAGTTGTATTTGTTACTTGTTTTTGAATAATAAAAATGTATTTGTTGAGTATTAAATGAAAAACATTGTAAAAAAACATAATAAAAGAGAATGTAAAGAAATAAACTAGTTTCATAAAGTGTTATTTTTGCTTAATTTTCGTCAATTAATTAATTAATTTTTCTCTTTACTGGTCTTTGTCTTTTTCGCCATGCTTTTGTCACTTTCACCTGCAGGCCGTTTAAAAAAACATGTCCAAGGAGGTTTGTTTCTTCCTCCCTTTCAAAATGTTGCGGAAATGAGTTAGGCAAGTATCGTTAAATAGCTCCGATGCACGACCAGTTGCAAGTTTTTGGGGGTGCTTCTTTTCCACAAACTGTAACGAGTGTACGGGACGCACTCATTACAGTTAGTGGAAAAACTCGTATGTTAGGGCACACATATGTATCACTGTATATTGCCGTGATTATGGAGTAAAAATTACCGAGGAGTATATTGAAGCGCTAAAATGTCTTTGTCTCTAAATTCAATTTGTTTAATATTAATTGCGTCTATATTATTGTATATGTATAAGCATTGATACAAGGTTATTAATAAAGTTAAAGTAAAAAAATAATATGTGTGGTAAATTTAGGCTTTGGATGGTGTGTCCACAGGGTTGACAGAGTACGCAGATATGGCCAACAAGAAATATAGCGGTGGCAATAGAAGAAAACTCAGTACGCTGGTGGCATTGAGTGGAGGCGGTCGGGGCGGAGCTGGCGCCGTCTTGCTGGACGAACCCTCAGCTGGCGTAGATCCCCGCTCTCGGCTGGCTCTGCATAGACTCATACAAGCGGCACGCTTGCGGGGCCTCTCTATTCTGCTCTCCTCGCACAGGTCAGGTTTACGTTCAAAATATCCACCATTTATCATATACAGTCGATTCCATTTAAATAGGACACATCGGGACCAGGACACTTAGATAGGTAAAATTAAACGATGAATATTTTTCTTTAAATGTACATTATGAATTAATACATTTTTAAATATAAATATAAATTATAAACTCTGAGGAAAAAATAATAATAATAAATTCTAAAATATGTACATATTGAGATTTTAAATTTACTGTTAAATTAAGCAATGTAAATTACTTTTATTTCCTTGGTTTGGTTTCCGTTCCTTGTGATTTGGTTAAAATAAGTGGTTGCCCTAATTAACCAGCGTTTCAATTAAACAAAATCGACTATCTAATTATCAGAGTAATTTACGACTCTAGTTCGCTTCAGTACTGTACCATAAATGATTTCACTGCGCAGCATGGAGGAATGCGAGAAGCTGGTGTCTCGGCTGGGCATCTTGAGCTTCGGGGAGTTGACTTGCCTGGGCCCGGTGCAGACCCTGAAGGATAAATTTGGTTCAGGCTTCTTACTCTCGCTGCGCTTGCGAGTGCAACCCCTTCTCCCGGCTGAAGTTGCGGACCCCACATTGGGTGAGAAATTTTTATTTTTTATTATTAATATCAATGCGTATGTTTAGATAATTATGCAGACACATATTTGGTATTAAAGTTAATATATCTTGGATATATATCAAGGATCAACACCTGGTGAGCCCTCCACATTAGATATTATATTAAGTACCTATAAGCAATATTTTTTTTATAAATCTTCTTTAAGTAATTTGACATATAAGTTAGGTAGATTATTAGAATCTACATCCCGCGCAACATTAATGGCCGCACCCCCTAATTTGCTACAAACATTCCCATGAAGCGCAAATAAAACTTAAAGCAGGTAACGGGAGAAAGCGGTCCACTTCCAGGATGGCAATTCGCTTATTAGTAATCCGTTCCAAAGGAGGTCTAACAAAATATTGGTTTAATCTGGAATGAATGATTTAAAACTTTTTGGTGATGTATTTAATAATTAAATAAAACACAACTTGGTATACAAATGATCATTTAATTTAGTATATGTTGTATCCTCCTGAGGAAGGGAACTTCATTCCCGTAATTTGTAGGGGTGTTTATTGAATAAAGAAAATAAATATTTAGTGATCTACACCAAGTTGTGCTTTATTTAAATATTGATTTGATATTTAAAATAATAAATTCACTTTAAAATCCTTCAAATTGTATGTATTTTGGAATATTAGTGTCTAAATTAATTAATACATTGATACAGAAATGATACAGAAGTAATTTTAAAATAAGAATTATTGAAGTATGTGGTTGGAAGAGATAATTTGGACATTTTTCTTTATATGTAAATGAAGTCTTCAGTAATTAAACTCCCGTTATTATATTAGCCTATAAAATGTATGTTTATTGAAAGTTAAGAATGTAAACAAGTTTCCTTTATTTATGTAAATATAACGATTAGCAAAATACAACTGATAAGGTGAAAAAACCAATGAACAACAGCCGAAATTGTGTTTACAATTGGTGCGGCTTTTTTTTGTTGCGCGGGGTGTAGGTAGAATCTTTTTCTTTTTTTCCCCTTAGTTAAAAAATTTCTGTTTTTTTTTTATTTTGATAATTCAATTTTTAGAATGTAGAATATTTTTTCCCCTAGTTAAAAATTACTCATTTATAAATTATTTTTATTGTAATTATTTAATTTTTTGATTTACGATAGATGCCCCTATAAAATTAATATTTGTATATATATGTAAATTTATACTTTATATTACGATGGATGCCCTCAAAATTAATATATGTAAATTTACAGTTAAGCTTTATGCACAGAATCATTCTTGCTGTGGAAAATATAGAATGTGTTTTTCAAACCCGAATCAAGTCTCAGTACAATGTGAAGTATGCTGTTTCAGACAATCCTGCAGTACCACATCAGCAGCAAGGAGTGTCAGTACAGCCAGCTGTTTTCCCGCATGGAGGAGATACGAGAAAGGTTCTCAAACATCCTAGAGGACTACACCATCAGCAACACTACCCTGGAGCAGGTGTTCCTGTCCTTCTCTACCGGCATTTCTCCCGCTCAGGCTGGCGGGAGTATTGTTTAGCAGACTATATTTTTATTCTATAATAAGTATGTACGACTATGCACTACAAGCTCTCTTATTACTCTTCATCACTAGAATTTAGTCATTTTAAATTTGACGCAATTTTTACTTAAATATACAGGGTATAATGGAGCTAATCAACAATACTATACAAATAGTTTCCTGCTTAAACTATGAGTTGAAAATTTTAGAACGCCAATTTCGAGATGTACGACTTTAAAGTTAGCATTTTTTTCAGTATATCTGACCTATCTATCTTCCGTAAAATGTTAGATAATCTACTTATATTTTTACTGATGCTAAATTATTCCATGTAGACATTATTAATAGTATTGTCAACTCTGCATACGCACAAGTACCTACCCAAATGTAGAAAACAGGTTTCAATATATTTATGTGCTGATTGAACAGAACAGGTATTACTATATACCTAGCGAGGTAGGTAGTGGCCGAGAGGCTTGTTACGTATCATCCTAATTTATTTGTATTATGTGTATCTATCAAGCAATCAAATGTCTATTTTTGTCCAATAAACGCTGATCCAATATCGGCAATGAAATGAAAGAACAAATGTATTTTTTCATATACCTATACAAATATATGCATAATTATTTACATTTCTTCTTTTTTACATTTGTCATTTGATCTGCCCATTGTATTCAATAATATTTACTTATTTTTTTCTACTTACATTTTCTATCTATATCTAAGAAACCCACAGTTATAAACAATATATGCGTAAGAAAATTGACTTTCAGCATCAGAGGATTGAGATGGAAAATTTTTAATTGATATAAACCAAAAAATAAAAAGATGGTACTTTCTCAGAACTTTTCAATGATCATAGCACAGAATGATATGGGAAACATTGTAACAAACGCAACAAATGAAGCAGGTACAACATGCAATCATCTCTCGAAACCCGGGAAAGCACAGGCCCAGATGGAATACAGGCTAAAATCCTTAAACTTACAGGAAATATGTATTCCCTGTCCGGGAAATATTGGCTCCAATCTATTTTTGTAACCCTCCCAAAGAAAGTAAAAGCAAGAAAATGCAGTATTCTCGCACAATCAGTTTGATGAGCCAATTATTTAAAGATATTTTTACAAATGCAGTAGAACCTCGTTAATTCAAAATTCAAGGGACCCAAAAAAACATTTTTAAAAAGGCGATGCTATTGCGAAATTTACCAAAAATCATAAAACTTATGGGAAAAAAAGTAAATTTCAAAAATCAAAAAACCCGACTGCGTAAAAAGTGAACTTTAAAACTGAAAAGAAAAAAACATGTCCAGTAGTCCAGAATTCTGTTAAGTAATATTGAGTAACTGCACCATTGAAATAGTTTTATGATTGATACACTAATAAATACAATAATAAATTCTAATGCGGAACATAACTGATTTAACACTCATCATGGAGCTAGTTTCGTGACTGTAATATTATATACTGGAAATCTATCTTAGGGAACGTACCCATACTACGTGACACACTTTTTCGCAATTTTTAACTCCCCCTCCCCCCTCGGTAACCATGTGTAGTATATTCCAAGACCCCCCCTCCTACAGTTTTCACGTCGTAATTCAAAAATATGGTTTTGAATCATTTCTTGCTAACAAAAAGTTTAAAAAAAATTATTTGGCTTATATTTGTCTTTATTAATACGGCGCTTGCTGCGTGACGGCAAGAGTACATGCATGCCTATAATTAAAAGTGGAAAAAATATTATCAAGATAAAACTTATGACAAAAAATATATTGTAACCAGAACTTAATTTATAGAAACAAACGTCCTGTTATTTTTATTAACACTTATTTTCCATCTTAATCATCTTCAACAAACACGTTCCCAGCATCAATCCACTCGGATACATCGTAGATCACGGGGGCGATAATATCGGGAGTTTCCTCAGACGTGATTATTACCTCTTCATTGACAGCCTCGACATCTATCCACTCCACGCTTTCCTTCATGACACACAAGGCCTCCTGTGGTCTCCTGGAGAGAACCCATAGAAGTCGCACGCGAGACACGTCATCCACCGCACCGCCATGCACGTTTTTTCGCTGGTTGTTGCTGCACTACAAAACTATCATTTTTCAATCAGCTGACGTCTCGGCATATGTATGTCAGTGTTGCCACCTGCGAGTTTAAAAAGCGCCAAAAACTGCGCGCCATTTTTTCGAGCTACATTTTGATGCAATCAAAAAACGTGAGATTTGCCTAGGGGATATTGACTACGTGATAAAAACCTAAGCACCCCCCGCCCCTCAATGTGACCAAGCGTGGTATTTTGAAGATCCCCCTCCCCCCCCTGAACGGGTCACGTAGTTTGGGTACGTTCCCTTAACGTTTCCACTGAATTGTGTGGTCAGTTGGATGAAATTGCCAAATGGTAATAAACCCGCCATTGTAATATGTATATGTTACAGCGAATTTGCATTTTTAGCGAGACTATACTTTCACTAGTAAAAATGTACTTTTCCCGGTCGGGCAGAGTGGGGGCAGTGAAAACATCTAAATCAACGAATTCTCAGATTCACTACACATAATCCGTGAAAATACG
>JADDOH010009461.1:0-13873 GCA_016648135.1 Agrypnia vestita
GCTCACGTGCCACTAAATAAGCATGTGTACGAGTATCTGTAGCTTTAAGGTTGTTTCCTATTACGGCCGTTAGACATACTTAACTGTTACTGGTTGCGGATATTTAATACGAGCCGTATGTTTTTCCGAGAGACGATTCTCGACGTTTCGTTGAATTCTTAAATAACGTCATCAGGAGGACGACCTTTACCCTCGGAGGTAGAGGGCGGACTGATTAACGCTTCCGAGGGCGTAAATTATATGCATTTTGTTGCGGAGTGTTCATTTCTTCTACGATAGAGTCGTCGCAGTAAAGTCCGCCGACGCAACGAGTACATATTGCACACTGGCGACCTCTATCGTAGAAGAAGTGAACACTCCATAACAAAGTGCATATAATTTACGCCCTCATTAATCAGTCCGCCCTCTACCTCCGCGGGTAAAGGTCGTCCTCCTGATGACGTTGAATAAGAATTCAACGAAACGTCGAGAATCCTTTCTCGGAAAAACATACGGTTCGTATTAAATATCCTCAACCAGTTACAGTTAAATAAGAATATCCTTTAATTATTTTTAATGTGTAACATCTTTCCTCTCGCTTTACTGCAATCTGTGGCAGTGATTTCGTGAAAAACAGGAAATAAGACGCGCGCAATTTCATTAAACCAATGAGCGCGCGCGGAGCACGCGCGATGGATAAAAAATCATCGTTTATGAACAAATCAATGTCCAGCAAGTGGCACCACGGCGAAGACGCACACCACGAGTCAATGCTTCTGATTTTGTATATATGTTGCGAGGCTGGTGTCAAGCGTGTGGTTGTTGTAACTTTGATATATTTTGTCTTATATTTTCTAAACTATCCAATAAATACTTCATTTAACTACCCTAAATGATTTACACTCTCAATTTTATGTAATTTATGTGATTATTTTTAAATATTTATTAAAAGTTTTCATACAATATGTATGGCGGCACGCTACCACCATCTATGAATATAAATAAAAACATATAATTGACCAAACACATTTCTAAACAAAATGCGTATGTAGATATACGGTACCTACCTAGTGCGGCAAAATTTAATAATAAATAAATGCGCACATATTTTCTTTACTTGTATTTACTAATTAATAAATATATAGGTATTTTCTTTTTAAAATTTTGATGTTTATTTTTGTTGCTGCTCAATTGATATTTTAAATTGTGAGATGTCAAATGTTTACCATAATATGCGACTACTGTAAGGCTCGCTCGTTTTTTTATTAATTTAATATAAGGTACATAACATCTTACACATTACATATTAAAAAGACATTTTGTTTTTAGGCTTTTTTAGTCGTGTCGGTAGACTTCATCGGTGAAGAGAAGCTCTTGAGTCTGTTAAGGGAGCCTCAGCTCTTATTTTGTATAAAGGTACATATGTGAATCATTTAATAATACGAGTGGTAATAGAAGATAATTAGATAATGAATTATATTTAAGTATTTTGAAAAAAACTTTAAACTTAAACGATTTATGAATGAAAGTTGGATTGTAAGAAGGTTTTAAGTTGTTCTGAAAGGTTATTTTTGCGACATAGGAAGATTATTGTAGTAGTTAATGACTTTATAAATATAATGGTTCTGCATTTAGGTTGTTTTAAATTTAGGCTTTATATTTTGGTTTCCATTTCTCATAGGTTAAAGTACCTATTCCTGGTTTTCTGTTAGATTTTTTTTACATATTTTCAATATGGAAGCTTCCTTGATAACATCATCCACGATTGATACTAGAAACAATGTGAAAATATCTTTTGTTGAAAAAGTGAATTTTTTTCAGTACTTCAATAACTTATTCTTTATTTTACATAGCATCTTTTTATATATCGTATATTAGATTCTAGATTTGGTGCAGTTTTGTTTACAGCCGTGCCGTGCTATACTGCTGCTGTGCTTGACTGCGGCAAATAATGGTTGCCATTTAGCATTAAAAATGCCAACCAGTTTCGCTCACAAAACGGTCAATAATACATTGTATATTACAGTAACAGAAGTAGATATAACAATATTACATTTACCTGAAGGTATATCAGATCTTCTTTGTTTAGCATATTGGTAATTTTATGCAGATCAGCTTGGTCATTGATTCAATCATTTTGCCTATAGGTACGTTTAAAATGTTTAATAGGTAATGAATTACTCCAACTGTTGCCCGCTCCTGGCCATAGATAATCGTGTGACCACAGATAATCGTGTAACCACAGTCTTCGCCATCAATCACGGCTTCCCTCCAACTTTCTCCGCGCCTCGGGAAAATGGAGAGATTATTGGATTGCGCAGACGTAACATTATACACGCGTCACTCTCTTGGACGGATGACGTTACGTCCTTCACTCCGCATCTAGTTTGAAATAATCTGTAATATTGTAAATCCTATAAAATGTATGTGCATTTATTTATTACTGAATTTTGCCGGACTAGGTAGGTACCGTTTATCTACATACGCATTTTCATTTAGAAACGTGTTTGGTCAAACATATGTTTTTATTTATTTTCATAGATGGCGGTAGTGTACCTCTATACATATTGTATGAAAACTTTGAATAAATATTTAAAAATAATCACATAAATTATATAAAATTTGAGAATGTAGATCATTAAGTGTAATATTGTTTACATTAATATAAAAAAATTAAGTATTTATTGGATAGTCTCGAAAATATAAGCCAAAATATATCAAAGTTCCACCATCCACATGCTTGACATCAGACGCACAACATATATACAAAATCAGAGCGTTGAATGTTGGAAGTGTGCGTTCTCTCTGTGATGGACATTGATTTGTTTATAAACGATAATTTTTTTTCCATCGCGCGCGCTCATTGGTCAAATGAAATTGCGTGCGCTTCCCGGGCGTCTTATTTCCTGTTACGCAATTCCGTCCTTTTTCACGAAATCACTGCCACAGATTGCAGGAAAGCGAGCGGAAAGATGTTACACATCAATAAAATGCAAACTCTGATATCCCTTATCTCTGTAACCCTCGACATTTCACCCAAAGACTAAAGAATATTTTCTATTCAAAATTGAATGAAGAACACTCCCTCGAAGTTTTTGCTTCTAGCTGCGAGTCACCCTGTATGTATGTAAAATATGTGGAGGCTAATGAATAAATTTTAATTTGATAGCTTTCCATACAAAAATTCGATAAAAAACGCAACAGATGCCATGAGAAAACACGGTAAATTTCGCTCGCATTGCCTTAAAAGAATGAAGGTTTTTTCCGCGACCCAGTTTTAAAATGTTCACTAAAATATCTTTCGTAGCGAAATATATTTCGTTTAACATTTAATTTGTGTCCGATTGACCTCCTCAATATTCCATCAAGAAAGGAAATGATTAATGGACATGACACGTATTTTTTAAGCCCCAATCCACCCCCTTGATTTCGGTACAACTTACCCCGCATTGCGCGGTCTACTTTTGGCGTTACGTCAGAGGCACATCTGGGTTACTGAAAAGTGGCTTTTTGGGACATTTGTCACATCCGCTGTTTGGCCCACTTTTTCGAGGTTTTCGTCAACGATCGATGTAACTTAACGAAAAGGGTATTTAGTTAGACATTTCTTTTTGTAAATTTAGGGTATTGATTGTGGGGAGGTCTCTAATGAACAAACGGATAAAAATTGAATACCGTGAAATGAAAAAATGATCTTTTTATAATTTAAGGTTATTAAACATTTTTCATCATCATCGTTATATTGAGGGTAGAAAGCCAAAAGGGCGTTAGTGATTATTTTGAACTTTACAAGAGAACAAAGGAATGTTTTGTCAATATGATTTCTTTTATTATTAAACGATTTACATATGTATTTTGCATTAAAGAATATGGAAATCGTTTAACATGCATAAGACCTATCATGACATTCGATATCGAAGCAAGAGTGGACACGGTGAAAACTAAACACCTTCTCAGAACTACCGAAATGAAGACCCTAAGACCCATTACGGGCAAGACCCTCAGAGATGGAGTACCCAATGCGGATATCCGCAGAACCCGCGACATACAAGACATTGTACGATGGAGCAGGCAGAGAAGGCGTTTCTGGAGGGACCATATTGAGAGAATGGAGCAGACGAGACTTGCCAGAGCCGTGATGCGCGGGATTCCAGAGGGGCGCCGACCGCCAGGGAGACCACCAAAGAGATGGAGAGAGAGCTGGACGTCCTCGTCGCAAGACCAGGACTGACCTGTCAACACAGATCGAGGATCTAACAATAGAAGAAGAAAGAAGTTTAATTATAAATAAAAACGTCAACAAAATCAGATTGACAGAACTTTATTTTGCGCTCATGTAAAGTTTGAAATAATAACTAATACCATTTTGACTTTCTATCCTCGATATTATGAATATTAGACAGTCTCCCTTATTATGTATGTGCTTCTTACTCCATCCAAAAGTGTTTCTTCTGATACTCCTACTATAATATAATACATAGTAGGAGCCAGCGACCGCTAGGTTTAAGTTACAGTATGAAACTTGAAATATTTTATGTCACTGTAGTAGGTAAGAAGGTTTGGATATTATGACATTTGAGCTCGGGGGATTTTGGCAGATAACAGGTAATACAGGTACAAAAAATGTGTAAGTAAACCTTTAAAACTGATAATCTGATTGATTACTATTATATAGGTACCTATAACGTAAATAACATTATTATTTATAGAGCTAAAAGCTTCTGGCGGAAGAAATTAGCCGCGAAAAGCGTCTGGCAATGATAAATATAAGTACCTATACTAGCTGTAACCCGTCAAAAATTACGGTACTTTTACATGTCGAAAATTTCTTTCGAAAAAAAAAATTACTATAAAGAACTAACGGAAGTTATATATACTATATAAGTTATAATTGGAATAGTACTGTCCCGATAAACATATAAAAAATCAGGTTTATTATCTTTACGTTTCATTTTTTACACCTGAGTCAGCTGTTATCTGCCAAAATCCCTCTGACTCAAATGTCATAATACTCAATCATTCTTACCTATAGTGTATACCTAACTTACTTACTTGGGGGTAATCAAAGAGGATAGAGCGCGACACATTTTTGCCCTGACGCATTCATTATCCGCATTCATACACCTTAGCATGCAAGCTGGTTGTTGAGGCTTGTGACCATCTTCCAGTATCTGGTTAATCTGGTCGTGCCACGTCTTCCGCGGAAAATATTTCAGGTGTGATACCATAACGTATGTAAGTCTGGCAGTCGCTGGCTCTTAGTCTATAAGATTACTCATTTCAGCAGCCTAGACCTTAGATCCATATTTGATGAAGAAACCTGCTTTAAGTACTGATGTAGGTACTCATTGTCATTGTGTAAATAATTTAGAAAACCAAAGCAATAGACATCATTCATTTTGATATTTTGACATATATAAAACACCCTGACGATGGAAAGGCTTTTCCGAAACATGTAGGTGTAAATAATCAAATATAAGTACATTAAAACAAATAATAAAATTGATTTTTAAAAAATATTTGTTGATTAATCAAGTAGCGGTGCCCTAATCTTGAATCAAACGGGTGTCAACCAATCCTGTTTTTCCCTACATCAATATTTTTTTCGTCATATCACTATTGTGTGCGGCCCGTGCAATTTAGCAAACATGTGTATGTGGCCCGAAGAAAAAAAGGTTGAGTACAGCTGCTCTAAACGAACGAATACTAACCAACCAATAGATGCAACCAGCCCTTTGAGAAATACCATCAATTTCATGACCCATTTTAATATAGATCTCCCTCAAACGTTGTTGCCGACATTTGCTTCTACCATTTAACCATCTCTCGTTTATAAGCCGCGACCAGCAATATTGCAGTGCAACGTTATATACATGTGAACTCTGGACAAATTATAAAAAGAGCAGCATAGAAAGACTTCGCATACAATATAACAACGCCTTCCGTATGATGTTTGGCCTTCCCAGATATTGCAGCGCTTCCGGTGTGTTCACTGAGGGGCGTGTCCCCAACTTTGCAGCCCTCATAAGATCCAGGGTGGCAGGGAAAGGATATACAGCTCCGGAAATATCCTTATCCTGGAAGCCCGCCTCACTCCAGCATCCAGCATTGATGCACACTGGAGAAAGCTACTGGTATATATAATCGACATGCCATCGCTCGCTGAAGCCGCTATCATACGATATATTTATATTTCTTTTTTCATGTTTATACCGATACCCATACTTGTTTCTAGATAATAATTTGGCAATGCAGTATAATGAAAATGTCTTCAAAATTGGAAGTGTTTTTATATTATGTACCTACTTAGTGAATAAAATTGTGCGTTTTCTTTATTATTTTATGCGAGTAAGAACTTGACAATTTATAGTTTAAATATTGAAAATTTTGAATGGAGAAATGTTTGGAACACTCGTGAATTTATATTTTGTTTTGCAAAAATAAATGACAAGAAGTGATAAAAAGGGAAGATTTTGAGAAAAGGGGCAGCATTTTTAGTTATTTTTCGAATCTATTGGTCAGAGAGCATTTTATTAGCATTATTCGAATCTGTAATACGTAGCTTCGTGTCGGTTGTTTAATATTTTTTCCTTTTGGTCGCTATTTTTAAAGAATTTTCCCTTTGGTCGCTTAACTTATAATTTCATTTCGTGTTTTGTTATTTCTTATTTAGAACTATAAAAGAATCGGTGGGTTCCAGCCAGGATCCCGGAAGAGATTTTAGAGTCGTGTAGACATTGATCAGTCTCTTTTCCCGGGGCTGGAACGAACACTTGTTTTCTCTTCTCTTTTATATGATTTTTTTATTTTCTTTTATATGATAATTTAATTATGTACCTACACGAACCTTCCCACATTCTAGAATAAAATTATATTTATTTTTTTATTTATTGACAACATCTTCATATTTTGTCTTTTCCTCACGTTGGTCTTCCTGTCTATTTTATAATTCCATACCCTTGCATATCAGACCACAAAAGAATTACGAACAAAGCCAGAATCGAAGGCTTTCCGTCGCACATACTTATAGATATGATTGTTTAAATTTGAATACACGAATCGTAGCACTTTAAACTTCAATGTCATCTGGCCAATCATAAGGGCGCTGTACGTAAGATTGACCTCGCAACGTATGTCCGATTGTCAATTAACTCACGTTTCAATCTTCAAAATTCGAATGCGGTTTCCTTTTTTGATTTTTGAATTCGGATAATTACTATTCAAATTCGTTCCTAGAGAGATAATGACATTGATATTGGTCTTTTGCCCTTCGAATTTTTACGCACACGGCAATTTGACAAGTAGCCATTGATAAAATTATTTGTAAAAAATATCCAATTCATCAAAGAAATATTTTATACATTATAACGAAATGGCAAAAGAGTACGTATAAAACACCTTGTAATATGTAATAATACTATCGAAAGATCGACAATGACCTTGTCTAGGGTGATCTAGAAGAGTCGGAAAACGCCTGGAGCAACCAAAAAGCGAAGACAACCTTCCCCTAAACACTAGAATAATCTAGAGAGTTCGAAAATACCAACATTTTGATATAAATAGCGCGGATCTAGGCCACTGCGCAATGCGTCATGTTTTGACAGTTTTTTTGGTGCGGACAGACGGCTGTGGACAGTTGTGAATAATCGAAGTGATAAATAAAGCAAAAAAATCAAGCGAAATACTTAAGTGGCGAAATAACGAGAATTGGATGGAATGTTTTAGTGAATGTTAAATACAAATGCGAGTATATAAAGAGGTAGAGTTTGTGAGATTGGATGTAAGAGGTAATCTCCGAAACTACTCGTCCGATTTCAAAAATTCTTTCACCAATAATTAGAATGGATTTTCAGGGTGAACAAAGGCTATTATCCCGTTAAAATAAAAGGGATGGATACCGAAAAAATGGTCGAGCGATGCGTTTTTACGAACGCTGCCTCAACGATAAGAGATATTTAAATACTTTCTATAGAGAAGTTGTGGACACAAAAAAGTCCGCGAAGACATATATCTATACGAAGTGTTGGTGTGTAAATAATACTATGATTGTGGTGTGTAGTGCTATTTAGATGCTAGTATAGTGGTTATCCCGACGAAGAGACGGGTTACGTCTTGAAACCAGTAGACAAAAAAGTAATTTTTAGTGGTTATTTACTAACATAAATAACATTTTGTTAAATGTCTGACCACAAAGTTAATGCTTCAAATATTACCAGTTCATATAGGCTGTAAGTCCTGGTCCATCTTATAAAAGACTTTCATATACGTCTCTCGTAAAAATAGACAAAAATTGTTTAACATGTATACAGGTATATTTGGAAAACATTAATAACCTCGCAGGACTATATTCCTGCCTTGATTCTGAATGATTGAAAATGTTCAAGCTATTATGACCTAATACCAATAATTACGGGGATATGCGACATCAAAGTTTGCATTTTTTTTCAATATTCCTGACTTATTTTTTGTAAAACGTTAAACTATCATTACAGTTACTTATATCGAATATGAAAAATTCATTCCCTTTAATACAAGTCAAATAAAAAAATAAAATCCTTTGGATTCCAATTGGAAAACATTCCAATTCGAAACTTTTCAGGGTTTATATCATTTTATTTAACTTGTATTGAAACGAATGAATTTTTCGTAATCGATATAAGTTACTGTAATGATAGTCCAACGTTTTACAAAAAATATGTCAGAAATATTGAAAAAAAATACGAAATACGTTTTTCATTTCATTTCGACCGAGCCACGTAACAGTATGTTCTTTATCTGTTTTCTTTCAAATATTTGAATGGACTATGCTATAGCCATCTATTGTCGAAAATTAGTAATTCACATGACATAGTATATACAGGGTTATTTGGAAAATATTAATAACCTCGCAGGACTATATTCCTGCCTTGATTATGAGTCGAAAATGTTCAAGCTAGCATGACCTAATATCGATAGTTATGGAGATATGCGACATCAAAGTTTGCATAATTTTTCAATATTTCTGACTTATTTTTTGTAAAACGTTGGACTATCATTACAATTTTCAATACGAATTTTTCATATTCGATGTAAGATACTGTAATGATAGTCCAATGTTTCACAAAAAAATATGTCAGAAATATTGAAAAAAAAAAATGCAAACTTTTGTTGCATATCTCCATAACTATTGATATTAGGTCATGATAGCTTGAACATTTTCGGCTCATAATCAAGGCAGGAATATAGTGCCGCGAGATTAGTAATGTTTTCCAAATAACCCTGCATTTAGTTGCATTTTGTTAAAATGTTTTTTATAGTTCCATGTACCGTAACAGAGTAATAAAAAAATATCTCCAAGGCGTTGGCCATGTTTCTTCGATCCTGCTCAAGGTCTACGAACACATATTTATTACATGGCAAATTCTGACAGCTGTTATCGCGTTCGGTATATATGAATAATTAAAACTGTTGGTTTTCTGTGAAGTAATTGATGCCAGTAAAATGGATTTCGACGAATTGTCTGTCATCGAATTAATTATCCGAATCGCAATCAGCGAAATTGACAATTACGTACACATACATCACTGCTTGAACCAATATATGTACACATGACCAAACATTACTCCATGTGTGATATAATACTTGCAAGTACAGCGTGGTCAGGAAAATAAATACAAAGGTAAGTATTATATTTTAAAAAGCTAACCCATAAAAACCAAGTTTTTACTATACTCTCTTTCTCATCTACTAGTGGAAACTGGTTCGGCGCTTAACCTACGCGTTGGGCTTCGCTCGGGCGACGCTACGAAAGGGAGTAATAAAAAAATTCCAAAAATCCAAAATTATACCTTAATCAGGTTCCGCGTCTACCAGACGCGTTGAAATATTTTCATACAGTTTAGTAAGATGTATGAAAAAAACATTAAAAATTTGAAAAATCCAAAAATTGCTTCGTTTCTATAAGACTTCTTTAATTTATCTTAATAAATAAATAGAGTTTTTAAGTGAGAACTTCTCGGGTATGAAATTCTTGCCAGATGCCAGACGATGGATATATTTCATCCCTACAAAAGGATTACTGTTGTTTTAAACATTTATACTCTAGTCAGTACCTATTTCCTATTAATTCCTGAAAACATTCTGTGCTGTATTATCTTACCACAACTATTTTTAAAATAATTGAGTGTAAAATGAACAAGACCAATATTTGTTTTACAGGTTTTTTTTGTAATTATAATTTATTTTTGTAGTGCAGGTATGTTACTCATTCATACAATACAAGAGGCGCCGACAGCATAATACAGTAAAACCTCGATATAACCACAGTATACCCAGAACAGTAGTTTATCTCCAGCCTGTCGGCGTAGATACGGTAGAAACGAAACCCGAAAATTTCTGTAATTAGTATACCTAGTTTCTGCACTTAAATTGCAAGAACGCTGATTAACATCCACGTAGACTTTTAAAAACTCACAGTCTTTGTGATAATCAACACACATTTTTAGTAAAGCACCACAAACATAAAAAAAGGAATTTTTTTCAGGAAGCGCATTTTTTTTCTAAAGCGGCGGCTGCGAGCGTGAATGGCACCGAAGGCACGGCCCTTACTGCCGCCGCCTTGTGCCCCCATATTCTATGTCAATGTGTGCGTCACGGCGCCGAGCACGCACGCACACATTCTAATGGGTAGCGGCCAGTTTGTATGAAGACGTATTACTGTTCTTAGTATACTGTGATATAACGGACTTATTGGGGGGATGGGGTGACCGTTAAGGCTGAAAGTCCGTTATATAAAAATAGGTTTAAAATAAATCAAGAAACCTTTTTTTTGAAAATATGTACACTGTATTAAGATATAAATAAATAAAAAATATAAAACAAAAACAAAATTCTATTTAGTTGTCTTCGGAAATTCATCGTGAAGTGACGTTCGTGTTTGATATAGACGCGTTTGCTTTCGGTAATCCTGCTTTGAAAAAGGAATCACGTTTTGTTTGCACTTTTAAAGTTTGTTGTTTTTACTCCCTTTATATTAACTGGCGTCTGTTTGGCTGTCTGTCCGGCTTGCCGTCGAAAAAATTTTGGATCGATTTATGACCCTTTTCCCGTGATCCAATCGAGCTGAAACTTGAAAAGTATACTTGTGGCGACGATCAAGAAGATCTATCAAATTTTCGTTTAAAAAATTAATAATTATAGTATAATTTCGGATTTTTAGAAAATTTATTGGTTTTTTCAAATTGGAATCATTAGAAATGTTTTAGCAACGGCGGCCCGATAACGTCGCGGAATATTTTCTAAATTTGATTTACTCCGTTGGTATACATAATATGTACTTCACTACGAATGTCGAAAATCTAAATTGACTGACAAATGTTTTTTGAATTTAATCTTCAAAGCACGAAGTGTCTTATCAAAGCTCAAAACATCTGACATTTTAGAAATATATTAAATTACTGTAAGTTTAGTGTTATGTTATGTGTTTTAATTCGTCTTTAATTGTTGTTATATTTTACAAAGAAAGGGATTATAATAAAAACTTGGTTTTTATGAGTTACTTTTTTTAATAATCAAATCTCTAAAATTACGAAAAGACGTATAATATAGTTGAACTTCGTTATCTGACGAATAATCAATAAATCTTATTAGATCGAACACCCATAGAATTCTACGCGTTATTATATCAGGGAATCCCCTAAAATACTTTCGCTCCGGCTAGGTGCAGTCTACGAGCAAGACGGCATTATGTCTCAAATTCTAGTGCTAGACGTATGACGTGATTATCGCGGCCGCTAAAATTTTTTAACATACGGCAACACTTGAATTTAAGCATGTATAATATTAACATGACGTTTTTAATTTTTTTTACATTTGACCGGATTTTTTGTCCGTTATATCCGAAGTTCGTTAAATAGAGGTTCGTTATATCGAGGTTTTACTGTGCTACAAAAGAAAAATAAATTAATTCACAAAATTGTCTAATGCACAAAGGCTTTATAATCTTCGATAGCCTGCCGGAAAGAATACAAAACACAGAAAATATAAAGTTTTTATAATGAAAAACTTTAGATGAATGTAGATTATGTCGTACAATAAGTTTTAATGAAAATTATGTATTAGCCCGTACAACATATGTATGTAACTAAATAAACGGTTAAAATTAATCTTATCATAATTATTTCGTTGTCTGTCCATAATTTGCTGTAGTGGAGCTGGAATTACAACTTTAGATAACTAGCACGCAATCAGCGCGGAACAATCAATGGCTCAGGCAACACGCAACGGTCGCCCACCAAATTACCGTGATTATTCACGGGCGTACGGCTAGTTATAAAATTTCCGTATCTCTTTGACATAATTTTGGATCTCGAAATGGATTTGCTTTAAAACATCAAAACTGTACCAACTATTACTGTAGGTACTATATCCTACGTGTTAATTGATTTACGCGCAATCTGAATTCGCGCAAAGCAAGGTTATCATACACGTATATGTGGACGAGGTGAGAGATTTAGATAATTAATCAATCAGTCTCTCAATGCTAAATAAAAATGCATTTTTCGATGCAATTTGGAAACCTCTACAACTGCATAATTGATCCGTGCATTTTTTGCCATTCTGTGTCAAAAAATAAAAAATCACAATTACTAGGAAGCGAAAAACACTTATAAGTCACCCTGTACGGGCAAACGCGGGACCTTGTCGCTGCAGAAAAAATTGGGTCAGGGGCCGAAAAATAATACTTAGATCATTACAATGAAATTTATAGAGGTGTCATCGAGTTTTTGAAATAAATACCGACCGCCGCGCAAAAAGGTAAACCTTTGCAACGCGCGAAACTACACGCGCGCTGCGAAATGCCTTCACCTTTTCATCGAGACGGAATTATTTTTTTCTTCGTCTTATTTATGTCAGCTACAAATCGAGTCGATTGTGTTTTTTGCCTGGTGCACCTTGCAGAGCAGACCAGCATTTGCGACCGTAAAAAATAGTACTGTGCGGAAGTTCTCGGTGTATTTTTCAATGCCGTTTCTTGTCGTTTATGGCCGTATTAAGTTTTACGACAAACGAATCGATTCGCCAACAAGTTACTGCTATTTTTGGGTTTGTCGTAATCCCGACAACTATCGTTTCCATCCACTCGACAACACGTAGATAAACCAAAAGTGTAAATAATGTGGATACCAACACTTAAGCAGATTCTCAAATACCAACGCAGATCTGTATCGTATTTTGAATGCTCTCATAAGTATCGATTCGTCAATTCTGATATTCATATATTGCAAGCTGGATGTCTCGGATTATTTTTTCGTTAGAGCTGTTTCTGATGTGATGTTTCAAAAAAATTTTATTGGTTTGCGTTATTTAAACAGTCGCTGTTATACAACATTGTACACTTCGTCATCTTTGATGTGAAAACATTTTACAGATGTTTCGACATTTCTCATAGAAATTTAAAGCGTATCGTCGCTGTATATTTAATAAAGCCAATGTGCCGCTTAGTACATTCTGAGATGAACGAATTTCATTTGTCAATTTTTCTTATAAATAATGGAGATATACTAAAAAAAACATTACCGTTCATCTGGAAAGTCTGCTTAGTAATTATTTAAAATATTTTTTACAAATCTAGTCTGTGCAATTATTTTTAAGCCAGTTTTATTTGTTTATCTCAGAATGTACTTAAAAGGAACATAGGATTAATTATATATACAGCGACGATATGTAACAATGTCCGTCATAAACGCTACCGAAATTAATTAAATTCTCTACACAGGTTGTCTCATGGCTAGTAGAAAAAACTTTGGGAATCTTCTTCATTCAGTTTTGAATAGAACATACTTGGGTAAAATGAGATAAACGACACCAAATTGTGCATTTTTTCAATATTTCTGACCTATATTGTTCCTGATAA
>JADDOH010009463.1:0-86865 GCA_016648135.1 Agrypnia vestita
CGGGACGTCGCCAAAACGTCTTTTATATCCCGATTGTGGTGTCTAGATGTGTAAAAAAACCTGTATGAGAAGCGGTCTGTCGGCATATTTACAATTCTTTGTCTTCGTGAGATCTGTGGTATCAATAGAATTGGCGAATGCATTTTTCATTGTTATTCTCCTGTATGTAGCGTGGGACACGCCAGGTCAGCGGTTTCTAATCTCCGATGTCAATCTTATCTGTACGTAAACACAGACGTCCGCTCTTTTGAGTGTTTTTGTTTTGCGCGTGTTTTTTCTTGCCCGATTGCTTTTCCATGAGAACTCCGGTGCTGGTCAAAACGCGCGAGGAAACGGGTCATTGACCCCACAAACCTTTACACGGGAACTGCCTAAAGGAGAGGCGCGCATGAGCTTACTCTTCAGTAATTTAGCCACAAAAAACAGCTTTACTGGAGAAAATCTTGTGTTTTGCGTAAAAAAGTTATTTTTTAAGTGGTAGTTAAAAATAATGAGTCTTTATGACTGTTTCATGTTTACTACTGTTTCACAATTACATATTATTTTAATTGAATCATCTGAAAGTTCGAGGAGATCGGGTCAAACGAGATTGAGAATGTCGCATATATAAACGAGTTGATACAAGATATCCGGGTATTATGTAATCTGTTCTTAGAGAAAGCCTAATTTTATACTACATACAATTAATTGAACGCGCACGCGCAATTAGGAGAACCACAATTTTAAACATAAGAAATTTGTCTCCATTATCTAAAAAGGACCGTTTGGAAGGCTTTGCTATCGAAAGGCATTATCGATTCTTCTTTTTAAGACTCCCGGTTCCAATGTATTTAACTACAGTGGTAGACCCTTAGACGATATTATTACAAGACACGATTTTTCCAATTATGTTCTTCAAATAAAATAAATATTCACTATCACATAACTTGTATATTTATATTGAATTTTTAAACATACAAGAACTTATGGCCCAACATGTAAAGTTAAATATGCAATCAAAAACAAATAATTGAAGGAATGGAGGATTGAAAAAATAGGGTGACAACATAAAGGTGTGATGTTGGCGTCATATGTTGCGTACGCCTTTATTTTGAAGACGATTGTTTTTCGCTGCTCAAAATAATGTAATTTTTTTAGGTGTTTGAATTTTCACATCGGTTGTTCCATAAAAATGTGAATATAACGGCCTGCGGAATGTTCCCCATCGACTACTCCCTTCTGTTCCAGGTTGGTATAATAATTTCCTGTCGTTTTATTTATAATATTTTTTAATTGCACACATATTGGCTAGCTTGGCTAGAGAGTCATTTGCACAACAGACAAATGATAAGGATAGGTGATTTAGAGTCTGATCACTTTTGTGCTGTTATTGAGGTACCACAAGGCTCCCACCTAGGTCCTATATTGTTCACCATTTTCATCAATGAAGTAATCCCCGTACGTTTGTCATCAGGTATTAGGTGTTTGCTTTTCGCGGACGATGTGAAACTCTGTAGGGTAATTGAAACATCCAGGACTGCACTGACTACAGAAATGGAGTCAAATGGATGAAGAGAAAAATAAAAGTCAACAACCTATTTCTAAATGTCCCCAAATCTCAAGTGATGAGATTTTCCCGCACCCGAACAGTAAAATTACTGTGATTACAAAATAGATGGAAAAGTTTTGAGTGTGGTAGATGTAATAAGAGATCTAGGCGTAATTGTTAACAAAAAGTTTTCTTTAGCCCCCCATATCAAATCCACAGTTAGACAATTAGGAACTTTAGGTTTTTTACTTAGTTTTAGCAAAGATTTCAAGAAAATTGAAACTTTCATATTTTTATTTTAGACCCTGAATCGACCAATATTAGAATTTAATACAGTTGTACGAGGCCCTCATTATATCGTTCACATGAGTAATTTATTTATTTATTTCCTTTTTTACGCCCATTACAGGCTTTTACATGAAAAAATAATACATAAAATCAAAAAGTATATATATATAATATAGAGAAAGTCCAAAATAAGTTTCTTAGATAATATAATACAAGCTCAAAACACCTTCAAGTAACATTGATTAAAACTTTCTTAGATCTTTTAGCTTTCTTGATAAACTAGAGACTAGAAGAATAGTGACAGATTTCTCTTTTTAGACAAAATAATAAATGGTACTATTGACTGTCCTAAACCACTAGAAAGTATCTCGCATAACCAGAAGTCATGCAGGTTTTGTCGTGAAAACTGCAGCTACTAACTACTTCCCCAATGCAAAGGCTTCCTACACTAGCAAATAGATACGAGCAACTTAACGTCTTTGCCAATAACTGTATAGTATTCAAACATATATTAAAAGTTGTATTGAAAAATTACTAGTATATGTCTAATTGGACTTAAATAATTGATTTGTATTTATTTTGATTGTTGGTTTTGTGTAAACTGTAGTTAAAAGGATTCAAGTACATCATATAGATTTGTGTAAATTATAAAGAGAAGTTTAAGTAGTAAGAAGAAAATGATTCAGGACGTTTCATGGATATAAGTTACATTCAGGACGTTTCATGGATATAAGTTACATTCAGGACGTTTCATGGATATAAGTTACATTCAGGACGTTTCATGGATATAAGTTACATTCCGGACGTTTCATCGACTTTATTGTTTCGGAGGTAGAACTCCAGAATCACACATATGGAAATAAAAACACTCGGTTTTTTTGCAGGTGTTTGCCGCTATGACCACGTACCTCGTCATATTACTTCAATTTCGTGCTTCAGGCGATGAGTGATTTGAGGCTTTTTTATTATTAATTTTAGATTTTAATAATGTTTTCCATTTGTGTGCTGTGTTTTTGGTGTTGATTATAATTTTTGGTGTTAACATAATACAAGACCGGGCATAACTATATTGGAATACATAATTCTGTATGTAGCGCTGTCCGTTGCTAACGCTATCAGATGTTGCAAATGATGATGAGGTATAAAAAAATATTAAGAGAGTATCAATTTAAAATATTCGATATAAGTTATTTTGCATTGATATACAGATAATAAATCAGAAATATTGAAAAAACGCGAGCGATTATTTGTGACATTTGGCATCTCAGATTAAAAAATATCAATTGAGCAACAAGAGAACTTAAAATCGAAATATAAAAAAGCTGATACCTATGAATTTATTAATAAGTAAATTTGTTTTAGTAAATTAGTAAAAAAAAATTAGTAAAAAATTACATTTAAAAATATAAATTGAGCAACAAGAGAAGTTAAAATCTAAATATTAAAAAGCTGATACCTATGTATTTATTAATTAGTAAATTGAAGTAAATAAAATGTATGTGCATTTATTTATTATTAAATTTTGCCGCATTAGGTAGGTACCGTATATGTCTACATACACATTTTATTTAAAAATGTGTTTGGTCAATTATATGTTTTTATTTATTTTCATGGATGGCGGTAGTGTACTGCCATACATATTGTATGAAAAGTTTGAATAAATATTTAAAAATAATCACATAAATAACATAAAATTTGAGAATGTAAATCATTAAGGGCAGTTATTGTTTACATTAATATAAAAAAAGTATTTATTGGATAGTTTCGAAAATATAAGTAAAACTATATCAAAGTTACAACGTTCACACGCTTGACATCAGTCACGTAACATATATACAAAATCAGAAGGGTTGGCTGTTGGAAGTGTGCGTCTTTGCTATGATGGCACTTGCTGGACACTGATTTGTTTATAAAAGATGATTTTTTTCCATCGCACGTGCTCATTGGTTAAATGAAATTGCGCGCACTTCCCTGGCGTCTTAGTTCCTGTCACGCGTTTCCGTTCATTATCACGAAATCACTGCCACAGATTGCAGGAAAGCAAGAGGAAAGATGTTAAAAAAATGCAAACTTTTGAATCCTTTATCTCCAAAACTATTGATATCGGGAAAATGTTGGTTGAATATTTTCGACTTATAATTTAGGCACGTATTTACTGGATATTTCTAATCTGTGGATTAGTTCTGTTGCACTGTTAACCCTTAAATGCATGAAGTCTGATTTTTGTGTCAAAAAAAATATTTTATAGAGCTTCACCCGTAGAAGGGAAAAATAGTAAAAAAAATCATTGTTTTATTTTTTCATTTTTTTTTTCAAAAAATTACCATGTGCCATTTTCGGCACCACATGCATTTAATGCTAAATTAATGCATGACTTCCTGTGCAATTAGTGTAAAAAAATAAAAATAATTGTATGAATACAAAATTGATAAACATACCTACTCGTTTTATATTTTTCTGGGTAATAAATCTGTCAAATAAATAAGATTTCTTTTGATCGAATACGGACATAAAGATAAAGACATCGACTTTTTCTATAATTTGATAGTTAAGTAAAAAATGGCCGTTTGGGAATGGACAAAATTATTATTTTTTTTTAATTCAAAGACTGAGGAATACTTTTATAAGGATCGATATAAAGAATGACAAATATTTTGTGTGATAATTGAAAACAAAATCAATGTTCCGTTTTCGGCACAATATGCATTTAAGGGTTAATCATATTTTAGAGAGTAGTGACTGTGGAAAATAAGGAAAACGGTGCCTTGAATGCCATTTTGGTCAACAAGAATCTGTCACACGAAGCAAAATAAGCTGTTCATAATGAAGTGCTGGTACAAACTGGTTTTCCAATGTATAAAAGTGAAGCGAGGAATTTCAAAAAACAATAAAATTAAACACGTGATAGAATGCCATATATACAGGACCAAAGAAAATTGCGTTATTCGTAATTTTGGATTTTGAATTACAGGAATTTTGAAAAGTTTATCTAATAAAGACCTGAGATTATCGCAAATCTAATTTACATGCAAGTTCAATAATTAAACTTTACATAAGTTTTACGAATTTTTTTTAAACTTTAGTCTGTAGCCGTCATATTTTATGAAACCGGAATTTCTGAACTTGGCATCTGCCTTTTTGTTTGCCTTTGTTTCACATATTACACGTGTCAGTTTACGACACGGGTCATTTTTATTTTCACTTGATATGTTCTCAAAGTCCATCACTAAACCTGGCGTGTGAAATTTCAATGAAATTTACCCTTTTCAGTTATTGCCATGTCTGTAGAAATCAAAAACAGAACAAAATACTGCTATCAATATTACAGAGGAGGCAAAAAAATGTATTTATTTTATTAATTTGTTTATTTTATTGTTTATTTACATTTGTTATACAAGTTACTAATAACTGCCACACTAGGTAAAAACCTGTTCTGTGGCAGTTATTCTCATATGATATGTATGTAATATTAACAAATGACAATTAAAGAAAGTATAAGCATAAGAATGAAAATAGATCAATAATAATAAAGTAAATCATAGGAATACCTAAATATAAAAGAAAAAAAGAAAAGAAAATATACATACAAAATTAAGATAAGAATTTAAGTAGTTACAGAAATAAATATTTTATTAAAGTATACTTTAAATTATATAAATCAGTTTTTGCCAATTCAGAGGTCATACATATAATATAGTTATTCGTGCTGTACTATCTCATAGCTAGTAGCAAAAACTTTATATATTCTATTCCAATAATGATTCAAAAATGTTCAAGCAACCATGACCTAATATCAATAGTTATGGAGATATGCAATATCAAATTTGCATTTTTTGAGAATATTTAATCAATGTGTGCTAACATGTGCTCAGAATGCCAGAGGAACGAATACCACGAAGAATCCTCCTGGCAACCCGGAAGGAAGACGGCCGGTGGGTCGCCCCATAATAAGCAGGGAGAGGAAACAGAAAAATATGTACAAAACAGAATGGGTCTAAACTGGTTGACTCATACAGAAGCAGCGCAAGACAGGGGAACATGAAAACACCTTGTCGAGTCTTTGGGCCCCCGAACCTATTAGGACAAGAGGATGAAGGTGAAGAATTCTAACGCATTTTTGCAAAAAATTAAACAATCATTACAGTAACTTAAATCGATTATTTAATATTCATTTTCAAATTTAATGATAAAAAAATTATTAAAAAATCTACTTTCAATTTATTGCATGGTTTTTATTATTTTATTAGACTTGTATTAAAGCGAATACATTTTTTATAATTGACTTAAGTTACTGTAATGATATTTAAAATTTTTGGAAAAAATAATGCTCAGAATGATTAGAAAAAAAAAATGCAAATATAACATAACCCAAAACTATTGAAATCCACAGATATTGCTACTAGCTAACCAAAGTCCGCGTAGCCAACATGATAGCCAACGTCCGTTAAACGGACAGGACACGAGAAGAAGAAGAAGAGAAGAAGTACGAAGTTCATTTTCTCGCTTACTTGACCATTCTTTCCTCCACCAAGTATTTATTTCTTGCTTATCTGTGTGACTTATCTTCTGATCTAAGACGATCGTATAAAAATCTTTGGTCGATATAGTGAGGAATGAACAAATTAGAAGTGAATGTAGTTCTGGCTATAGTGTGGTAAATGGAATAAAGAACGGAGTGCTGAGATGGTTTGGTCATGTAAAACGTATGAGTGAGAAGTTAAGAAAATATATGGGGCGAGTGTTGAAGGCAACAGGAATGGAGGGCGTCCGCGAAAGACTCGGCATGATCAGATTACTACAAGTATTAGAGGATGGCCCTCTTAAATGCCTCAATTCTGTCCTCTGACTATCAGGGGCGTGCAGTGAGAACAAGAAGCATGACTTTTATTTAAACATATATTAGAAAAAAAATCGAAATTATATATTTATCTGTCAGATTATTATAAAATATCAAAATATGAATAAGAAGTTAATTATTGTTATATAAATATTACGATATATATCACTTATTTTGTTTTATTTTCAAAATATACCTATGCTTAGGAAAAAGTCATGCTTCTTGTTCTCACTGCACGCCCCTGCGGAAACGGCGTGATGGTTATTTAGCTATCTGTGTGCTTGACTGACTTGTTTGCTATTCATATGCTACACGTACAACATACATCGGGACATCCCATGCAACACTGGAAAAAGCCCTCGGTAGAGTCGAACTCCTTCATCATCCACTCAAAATTGGTGACGCCGACGAGATCCGATTTATTTTAATAATAAATAAAGCATTTCCACTTCAGTAAGACGTTACATCGCAGATATTCACCATAAAACTTGATTTTCGTGTATAAATTCATACTACATAGTCAGCGCACTTATTTTATCCAGTATAGTTATTTGTAGGTATTGAGATTTGATGACAATTTTTTTTGTCACATGTGTATTTCTGTATCTTTATTGTCTTCAAAATGTAAATGATGTGTAAAATATTAAATAAAATATAAATAAAACTTAAATATATATATTTATTTTATTGATATGTGAATTCTATTTTTGGCCAGCTTTGTAAATTATCTCAGTTAAACGCTTAATGGGTTAACGCTTAACGCAATATCCAAACCGATTATAAAAATGTTTTCAATGTAGTCTCCGACGATTACTACTTTGAACTGTACTAAATTATAGATTTTATGTATCTATCCCATCCTAAACAATGTTTACTATAAATTTATACGCTATGTCTCTTATAAAATCTCAAATTTAGTGCATTATAAATTAGTAATCCCACATATGTATTAGTTGAGAAAAAATGATTTATATTATTTTTCAACATCTCAGGTAATATTTTTCAATTTGGCGACGTAAAGCGAGCGCTGATCTAGGCGATGGAAGTATTGTGTTGTTATTCTTCAATGCTTTGTCGAGGTAGTTGAGTTATCAAGCAATTTCATGGACTGTGAGACGATAGAAAGTCAAGCAAAGTTAGAGTAAACAAGGCCCAGGATCGTAAAGAGTGAAGAAAACACGCCGTAGAAGCAGAAGAAATGATCATGATTAGCATGACTAAGAAGAATAATAAAAAGTAGATAATTTCTTAATGGAATCATATTAACGATGACAAGAAAATCTTTAACTGTAACTGGTTGCGGATATTTTATATGTTTTTCCGAGAAACGATTCTCGACGTTTCGTTGAATTCTTATTCAACGTCATCAGGAGGACGACCTTTACCCGCGGAGGTAGAGGGTGGACTGATTACTGCATTCGAGGGCGTAAATTATATGCACTTTGATGTGGAGTGTTCATTTCTTCTACAATAGAGTACTAGTTACGTCGGCGGACTTTACTGCGACGTCTCTCAAAGGTTGAATCAGTGTCGTAAGAACAGGGCGCCAAATACATTATAGTTTTAAACTGTCATATTTATTGAAATTGGGATGTTTGTATATTTCAATGGACTCCCTCACTAATCTGGGTATAAGGTGCAGTTCGGTTGATAAAATTTTTGTCTTGACAAATCTGATGAAGTGACAGAGGTTCTCTTTGGATGCATGTTCGCTGATTGCCGATATATTGGATTTGTTGTTTTTAATTGCTCCAATATGTTCCTTCAATCGTGTAGCGATATTGTATCGCGAAATATCCGCAACCAGTTACAGTTAAATACATCTAACGACCGTTATAACAACCTTAAGTCTTTAATTGATAAGAAAATCCTTCAACCAGGCATCGACCAGGACCTCATCGACTTTTTATTGCTTCATTCCTTGACGTTTAATTGACGATAATTTCGGTTATATATAAATTAAAATATACAATATACAAATAATTACGAATTCAAGAGCGAGAGTACACTAATAGTAACATGCCTATTCTTAATATTTTCTAAACTTACTTGTTGGTCTCCTAGAATGGCACTTGAGCCCCCGTCCACTAGATTGCTAAGCGAGTCTCTTAACCACTAGACCAACAAGCACGTCAATTGGTACAAGAAAATAGTTGCCAAACGACGCGCTGAAATTAAAAACCGTTTTTTTAATTTATTTTTTGTTTTCAACCTTTAGTTTTAATAATAATAAATAAAAATTAATACCGGTTTTAAAACAACATTAAGCAGTAGGTGCTTTATTTTTGAGATACATCGCGACGTTTATTTAATAGGGTGGTGATTAGTTTTAAATAGCTGAAGGCAAACAAATAAGAACCCATATCTGTTATTAAACTATGTTAAAATAAATATTTTTCTATCTGTGAAAATTCTTCCCCGGAAGTAAACTTGTCACCTGTTACCAACTATCTATACCCGATTTTAATTTTGTATGTTCCCCATTCCTATTTCGACTCTCATTTCCGTAATTTCGTTCGAATTCACGGTTAAAAAAACAAATTAAACGGCCAGAGACGGGGCTTGAACCCCGGACCACCAAGCACGAAGCGGCCGTTTCATGCATGTTGCTATGGCCGCCTCTCCGTGGAGGGCCAAAAAGATGCTATAAATATATACTAGGGCTGAGCAAAGACGCGAACTAATGTTCCGTCTTTGTTTGGCAGATACTTCGTGGTGCAACATTATAATTTAAAATATGTTTTATTTTAACTTACATACTATATGAGTTCTTAATTACTACTGTAGTTTCGAGAGGAGCAGTCCCTCTCATCATCAGGTGTAGATACTAACTAACTTAAATACAACTTTTATCAATCTAATCGGGTCGGGGAGGCGCAAAGGGGGGAGGGATTTTTTTTAAAAGTACAAAGAATAATAATAATTTTATTACGCACTTTACTGGATAAACATATTTTTTTAAAAAGAATCATGTAGGAAGAAATTAAATATAATAATTAAAGTTACCAAATTATCTTAAGTAACCAACCATAATTTACCATCACTACTATCCTAAAAATATTTTCTAATCTAGTAAAAATCTGAATAATAAATAATGAATTAGTAGTATTGAGGGCCTACCCCTTAAAAATGTCAGCGATAAATAATATTTCGTTATATTATTCACATATAAATTAAATCCCAATTTATTCAATTTTTTGTGCCCTTCCTAATCAGCTTCTACCATCACACATAAATTCCACCCTTTCACACTAAAATTCTATATTATTATAATTTAGACTACTAGACAAGAAAAAACTGTGATTATTTTTTTAAGAAAATGTTATTTAATACATAACATGTACTTCTCTTCATAAGAAGGTGACCATCGCTTAGGAATCGACTTATTATTATGAGTACACAACGGCATCATAAGAATTTTTTGGTGTAATAGATGAAAATTATTGATTATTTATAATACAATTAATAATATACGTTACTAAAATAACCAGAAGTTTCAAATTAAAAAACAATGAGTTCCTTTAGTGACTCATTGATATCAATTAATATTGTCAAACGAATCCTAGGTCTTTCATTGTATCCCATTAAATTGGGAGGAAAACTCGATAAGATAAATTTATCGTGGAAGAATTACAGTATTCCTTGGATGATATTTGCGATAGCAAAGATAGTGTGGAATGTGTACCAAACTACGATGGATCTCAAAAATATTGGAATGGTAAAGCATAGCACCAATTTGATAATCGAAATGACAACGATTAAGTATATAATCGTCAAAATATTTGCAGCATGTGCGACAACGTTATTTTGTTGGAAGAACAGCGGAAAGCAACAGAATATGATAAAGTCCTTTGATAGATTTGATCAACATTTTGCATTATCCACTGGTAAAATCATCGATAACAAACCTTTAAAAAAATATTTAAAATATATTCTAATTGGAGTATTTCCAAAATGGTTAATTTATAATATTTATACGCGCATCAAATATTGCAACGAATTTGATTGCTTTTTGGCTTGTTTTCCAAGAGAGCACTCTTGCTACTTAAGACAAATCTGTATAATAGAGGTATTGTATTTAATGTATGCGTTAAAAATTAGATTTGAAGTACTAAATTTAGTGATACGGGAGGTAAAATGTGATCCAGAATTGTTCATGAAGAACTATCCTCCAATTTCTGAAGCATCTAAATGCATCGGAAAGACTGCATCGAAGATAATATTTTACAGAGATCTACATTTTGAACTATGCACCTTGGTAGATGAAATGAATAATGTTTTAAACATTCAAACTGGGATGAACATTTTGGAAACATTTTTCATTTTGTTTTACTGGATTTACTATATGATTTTTGGATTTTTGTTGGCCGATGAGAAAATATCATCAAAAAATCCGGACGTTCTTATTAATATAATTATAACGGCTGCAGAATACCTATTATCTTTTTTTTTCCTTGTGAAATTGAGTGAAGATGTTAAAACTGAAGTGAGTCGCTAAAAATAAATTTCATTTTGAAATAGTTTTCATTATAATAGCAGCAATGTTCCCTTAACTGATTGTTTTTTAATTCTTTTTTTAGGCCAATAGTACTGGAGCATTACTTCATTATATATCAAATCATTCTACGGACAAAGACCTGAAGAATGCGGTTAGACATTAAAGTTCATTTTCTTGACAGCCAACAGCTGACAAAACTTTTTCCCGACAAATCAATTTACTTCTCGAAAAGAAAAACACCTGTAGAAAAATATTTGCATGTATTTACTGAAAATGACAATAAGTATTGAAATTTTTTAAAAATATTTTGTGATAAGACTGGTTATTATAATGCTTAGTTGGTTTTTTATGTTAATTTGAATAAATTTACATGAATGAATTTCATTACATTTGCGTTTTTATTTAAAAAATATATTACTTATTCAGACTGCTAGAATAATAAAAAGTATTACTTTTACTTTAAAATTCTTTTTTTTACTATATGAATTTTGAAAATTAAATTAAATTTGACGGTTGGTTATTTATGATTATGTGAATAAATTTACTTTTCTTTATTTCATTAAAATTACGTAAATTTTTACTACTTAAAAAATGTATATTTATACAGTCAGTACTGAAATAATAATTGTATTTACTTAAATTTTCATGTACTTTTTTAAATAAATGCATTTTGTAAACGAAATGAAAGTATAAGATTTGTTTTTTATTTTTCCAGACGAATAAAACGATTGTTTCCGAAACCGGTTTATTTGATCGATATACCAGACTCAATTGGATATACAAACAACATTTACAGTAATTTTGATTCAAATTATTATTAATGAATATTCCATAATTTAATTGTAGGTATCAAAATTTTCCCTTCAGCTGCTTCACAAAAATGTGAATATAACCGCCTGTGGGATGTTTCCTATCGACTACTCATTATTATTCCAGGTTTGTACAATTAAGTTTGACTTTTAAAATAAAAACAGTATCTTGATAAATATTTGCTTTAAACAATAAATATCTCAGTAGAGAAGGTATATTGTAATCGATGAATAATAGTTTTACTTAGTAATAATATAAAAAAAGAAAAAAACTTAAAAAAGAAATAGTGCAAGCAACCACGTAAATAATTTTACTTGTGATATCTAAATATTATTTATTTATTTTTCAGATGTCAGTTGCAATAACAACTTACTGTGTTATATTAATGCAATTTGGTGTAAGAAATCAAGATTGAAAAGTTTTCACAAAAATTTTAAAATTTTTGTTTACTGATATTTGCAATCAGTTTATGTATTGATTTATAAAAATCAATGTGTCATTTGTACGCAACGTAGCATACATTAAAAGAATAACACAATAGTATAATTAGTAATCATAAATTAGACTAAAAAGAAAAGCCTTTGAATCGTGCAAACTGCCAGTGATGACGTATGGATTGGAGACTATGGCCCTTACAAAGAAAAGTGTAGAAAAGCTCAAAAGCACGCAACGATCCATGGAGAGATCCATGCTTGGAGTAGGCCTAAGAGATAGAATCAGAAACGAAATTAGGCGCAGAACTAGAGTAGTGGATATCATGGATCGTGTAGTAAACCTAAAATGGCAATGGGCAGGATACGTTGCAAGACTACAAGATGGCCAGAGTTCTGAAATGGAGACCTTGGGAAAATAAAAGAGGCATCGGAAGACCTCAAAAGAGATGGGCCGATAATATTGTCGCTATGGGGGGAAAGAAATGGCTACAATTAGCCAACAACAGGGAAGAATGGAAAAATAAGGAAGATGCCTATATCCAGCAGTGGAAAGACGAAGGCTGATGAAGAAGAAGAAGAAAAAGAAGTAATCATAAATGTTATGATATTTTAATATTTTTTATAAAGTAACTGTCACTATTAATGCATTATTTTATGATTTTGATTAAAACCAGACGTCATTTGAAAATTACTCTTTAGCAATAATAAATTTAATCTCGACTTTTACTAGTGAGTTTAAAACCAAATGGGTCTGAAAGACGTTCATAGTAAAGTGTCTGAGGCTTCAAAAAATGTCCGAATACACACTTACAATGTGGCAGAATTGAATATTTCTTATTTTCAAATTTCTGACAATATATTTCTTTGTTTTTTAATTAAAAAAATATATTTTTCAAAACATATAAGAAATGTGTCAATTTTTCTGCATGCATCCAACAGAAAGTAATTGCCTTCATATGCTAACATTTATAAGAACATTTATTAGTTTTTAGTAGGCTTTTGATACTTAAGCCTGAATTCAAAGTCAATACTTAGAGGATTTAAAGATTAAGGTACGTATTAAAAATGATATTTTGTACTGAATACACGTTTTGGCTAGTTTTATAGACATATCACATTCTTTGCGGTGAAGTAAAGATTCCTGAAATCAATATTAATTAACTGTTCGAAGAATATTTTTTCTTCTTCTGTATGAAGGCTTGAACTTTGTGGTGACATTATTATTAAAATAAAACACAAATTACTTTGTTTTCACCACTATATTAGATTAAAAAATCTACATGTTTCGAGAACAATGTTCTCTTCATCAGGATTATTGTGTACTCAATAATCCTGATGAAGAGAACATTGTTCTCGAAACATGTAGATTTTTTAATCTAATATAGTGGTGAAAACAAAGTAATTTGTGTTTTATTTCAATATTAATTATTTTTTAATTTCTAAGCACTTCGCAGTTTCACTTCTGATTAAATTTTGAGAGATGATATAAAAGCTATCCAGAGATGACATTTTTTAAAGATTTAATGGAAAATTGTCGTTTTAAGTAGTTATAAGTTAGTTTAGAAACGTTAATTATTTTTCTTTAGGTATTTATAGGAACATGGGGTATTTTTCTCAATTTTTTTTTTTTACACTTTTCCTGATCGCAGTTCACTGAGGAAACCAGTCATATTAATTATTTAGATCTTTTCGATCGATGTACATGTTATGGGAGACCATCCCCTTAAAAAATAAAAAATAAATTTATATGACATTTAACAAGCTAGACTTCATAAGAATTTTAAGTAAAATAATTAAAAATTATAACGTATAACAAATAATAATTAACACGACTTCCATTGCTTTATTTGTTTTAGTCTTAATATGACGTCCTCACCTATAAAATTGAAATTTTTTAGTCATGGCTAGTTTAAAGTCGACATCTTGCATTTGAATTGGAATTCCAAATTCACATAAACATCATCAAAATTGCGATATTTCTTTTTCAAAATTAATTATTAATTTGTTCTTCCGCCGTTTTATTTTTCTCTTTGATACTGGGAAAATTAAATTTCGCGTTATTTTCGAATACGGGTTCAGACGGCACGAAATATCTACGACGTGTATAGAGGCGTGAACCGCATCTGCTGCAAATGAACGCAAGGTGCGTTTTTATTTCGATCGCTTCCGTTCTGGAAATTTCGATCTCAACAACGAGCCCCGCGAATTACCGTAGATTACAGTCGACAATGACAAGTTGAAAGCTATGGTAGAAGCGGATCTATTTTAAACGAGTAATGTAAGTGGCAAAAAGAAATTTATTTATTTGAATTAAAATAGGAAAATAAAGAAGCTCGCAAAGTAGGAAACGTATGAACTTACCAAAGAACAAAACTAAACTCAAGTCGAGGCTTGCCTTAATTTGTTGAGTCTGCACATAAATGAAGGAATATTCTAAGCCCGGGATTCATAAAATAAACATGCTAAAAAGTATCAAAAATGTCTTGCTATTTAACTCCTGTGTGTCGGTGATGTAACGTAGGTCTACCTGTCATACAACATATGAAATATCTACCTTATTTACGAAAACTAAAACGTCACATTTTTTGTAATCATCGAATAGACATTTTTACACCAAAATTACTAAATTAAACTGTTACGAATGTACGGATTTTTTAATTAAAAAATATTTATTCATTGCTCTCGTATTTTCGGCCAGTGTGTAAGAGAGAGCAGTATTTTGTGCATTGCAGTTAAATCGAGCAAGAAAGAGCACGACAATACCATACATTTCATGTAGGACAGAGATGGCGGTTGCTTGGGTTTCGGCGAAAGAAAAAACAATATAGAAAGAGTACGATAGAGTCGGGTAACACGTGCTAGACAAAGACGGAGTGCATGCGACTGAAGCGAGCAGGCGACCGCGTCGTTGTATTCAGTTGCTATTGAAACGTCGGCGGAAGCGCACGCAAATTCGATTTGCCATGATTTTATAATAATTTACTAAAATAATGCAAATATGTATATTTACCTTACATAATTATATAAAGGGACCTTTAAAAAGTCTTATCTGTATTGTATATATGTATGTTTTATCACATATTAAAAACTATGCCGATTTTTAATCAGGTAACGCTGTGTTACTCCACCGTCCCCAAAGTTTTTTTTTAGCACCGTCTTTTAAGAGTTAAAAACGGCATCGAAATTTTTTATTCACAAAGGAGTAAGAATCTAAGTTTACATTACTAAGAATCGTTATAAATTAAAAAATACCCGAATATCAAAACTAATCTTCTTCTTCTTCATGTGCCCTGTCGGGTCCGACCGCATGGAGTAACATTCTTAATAATAATAATAATCAAATTCCTAATACAAATAATATTAATAATAAACCGCATATCACGATGGAAACACCGAAGCAATTAGAAAATCGTAGCCTACATTAGAAAATTGTAGCCTACAGTCAATAATGACGAAATGAAATCTTTGGTGGAAGCGGATTTATCTTAAACCATTTAAGTGGCAAAAAAGAAATTGATTTATTTAAATAAAATAAGAAAATAAAGAAACTCGCAAAATATGAACCGTATGAACTTACTGAAGTATAAAAAAAATCGGCACATGAATGAATGAATTCTGAATCCGACTGCTTCTTGAAATTTGGCACAGCGGCTACTGCAGATGTATACTGTCAAGCTGGCTATCAACCAACAGAGGAGTATCGATTTATCTAGTCCACCAATCTCCACGACAACGCTCGTCCACACACTGCACAACGGACCATCTTAAAATCACAGGAACTTTGACTTGAAACTCTCCATCATCCAGCTTACTTGCAAGGTCATGCAACTACTGATCAACAATAATGTTTTCATTGATTATATTCTAAATGTATTTTGTGTGAACAAATAGAAAAAATAAAATGAATTCCCGCCCCCAGGATATCTGTAACAAAAACTTCGGTGAACTTCTAGTAATTCGGTGAAATTGCATCGACTACAATGGCCAGCACTTTATTTTATTAAATATTTACTTTTCATAAAAAAAAATTAAATCTATACATATAAAACGGCAATTTCTTGCCTAATACAAACATATTTATTTTTTAATCTATCAATTTTTAATAGTCTTATCATTTGATATAGGTCACTGTACAATTTTAATCATTGACAAATGACTCTGACTGTCCAATTTTTGTTTTGGTTGGAAGGATGTTGTAGTTTGATATGTTCTTGTAGTGTTAATGGTTTTCGTGTGTTTTGTGTAATTTTAAATCTGCAACATACCTTTAGAATCTCAGGGCGTTTATCAAATACCTTGCGCGAAATGTGATAAATGTTATATCGGCCGGTCTAACAGAAAAATATCCTGCCGCGTGTCTGAGCATAAAGTAGATGTTAAAAATAAAAAACTCACCTCATCCTTAGTTCATCATGTCCTTACGGAAGGAAATAAAATAGATTTTAATAATGCCTCAACCATCGCAAATATTAATAACGAAACAGAAGAATATACAGGGAAGCAATAGAAATACATAAAAATAAAAATAACATGAATTGCCGCAACGATGCGATCCGAATTCCTTATACTTGGAAATCCATTCTTAATGACTGTGAAATCTTTTCAAAATCAGCTCCTAATAACCCGATCCCAAGTACAGACGCAGTAAATGAACATATTAATATAACTAACAATAACGGAATTTCCAACAATAATAGAAGAATTACCAGGTCACAAAGTAAATTCAGCAATTGGCCTCGAATTAGGCTTCACTTGGATCTCGACTTTCGGAGTGAACGGGTCTGCTTGCCATCAATTCAAAACAGAACTCGAAATACAAGGCGCAAAAATCCCTTTGAAAATGGCCAGTGCTATCTGTCCGAAACCTTGGGTACAATATAACAGTCTTTCTCAAGACTACAATACGCGGGATATCCTAGAAAATAATCCTTCATATATATGTATATATATATATATATATATAAATGTTAATTATATTTAAAGTGTAAATCTATTATAATCTATAATTCTATTTTTAATTTTTGATATTTAATATACCTACATTGTATCTTGATGAAGGGACCATTGGCCCCAAAACATGTTAGTATTTTCAATAAATAAGTGATGAATACAACGTTTATTATTATTCATTATATTATAAATAAATAATTAAATCAATTCGTCTCATATCTTGTATACTTAACCTCCTTTAATTGCATGCCTGTCTCAACACAAATAATTCTAGTGAGACAGGCACAGTCCAACCAAAATTTTATATTTAAATTTAATAGAAATAAAAAAATAACAATAAAATATTCACGTTTATATGTGTAATGAAGATTAACAGATAAATTGTTAATTATGTTAATATTATATATATTTAGTGCATTCATTCCTCAACGCAGTGGGTTAACACAAAGCATATGAGTGTAATTTTAATAGTCTTTGATGTTTATTTATGTTTTTTTTATTATTGTATTTTTATTATAAGTCATATGTTGCTGTAAGTAATAGTTATTTATTTTCTTACTAGTGGACTATGGATACAAGATATTCTTTGATTTTAAGATGGAATAATGATTATAAACTGTTCGAAATAAATATTCTTAAAAAAATATCAAAAATGTCTTGTTATTTAAAAACGGCATTAAAAATTTTCAAACACAGAAAGGAGTAAGAACCTATGTTTAGAGTACTAAGAATTGTTAGAAATTGAAGAGTTCCCGAATATCAAATCTGATATTTTTGATAAACACAAGAATTTATAGGTAGGAAAGGTATACCCCATTATTGAATATATTTTCCATTTCAATGTCTCTCCCGAACTCTAACTATAAACTAACTATATATTTTTTACACATTTATTTTTGTGAGCTTTCTAAAAAAGTATAAATATATGCTTTATGTGAATTTTACATAACCGTAAAAGAAATATGGAGAATTTATAAAACATACAGGGGAAAGTGTGGTACATTGGACCGGAAACTAATTTGGACCACCCTAATATCTCAAAAAATAGTTTTTCAAAATTAATATTGGCAAAATCGAGCGATATTCATCTTACTTCATCGGCCATACTGTTCATTGTGACATTGAACGTTTTATTTTGAAAAATCTATTTTTGTTATTTTTAATGTAAATTCTATCGTTCTGTGCTAAGGGCGTAGTTAAGTGAAAAGTAAGCGTACAGTATATGCAATGTACAGTTTAGAAGCGAAAGTTACTCTACAATCAACGTACGCCAAACGATTGCCGATAATTATAGGTTATATTTTATTAAATAGATTTACCTTATGACGTATCCACGCTGTTGGTTAAAATGGACCTAGTGTATTGGATGCAGCGTGTATGTTGCCACAATTGGAATCACGAAACTTGTACCCAAAATCCTGACATTTGCGATGATTTTACTGTGTGAAGATCTTTAAGTGTTTAGTAGGTTTCTTGATTTTTGTTTTCTTTAATCATACATTTTCTTTATGTTTTACCTCAGAGCTCATTGAAGTCCAATTTAGCAACATCGTGGTCCAATTAACAGAACTAGTTGGCTAAATTGGAACAAAGCTCCAATCTCATATTTTGTTAATGATTGAGATATGTATCTTTAAAAATTATGTCAAATAATACTATAAATGCAAAGCCTAATAATTGTTTTTATTTATTTCATACAATAGACATTTATTAAAATCTAGAAAATATATACTTAAAACGCATTCGAAAATTTTTTATCTAAATTACCAGACTTCCCCATATGTGTAGGTACTCACCTGTAATATATTTGATTAAATGGTATTCATGTTCTAAATCCAGACAAAATTCAAAATTCAAATGTCAAATCCATATTTTATATTTTCGCTACGGCAGGGCAAGGGGCCTAATTACACCCAGGGTTGAGGAAAAAAGGCACATATTTATATTCGTATATACTATGACTTCATCAGGAATCGAGACCGCTACCCCCAGATTGAGAAGCCAATATTTACATATATGATCTATGAATTTATAAACAAACATCGCTTGTAAGAATCCGCTTAGAATACTGAAATTCTTGAAAAACTTGACTAAATATATACATAATTGAGAAAATATTTCAAATGTTATGTGAGGTGAGTTCTACTTTACGGTGTTGAAGCACGGACAATGTTGAATGAACAACAGGTGAATACTCTAAGGGCCGGTCTAAACGAGAGACCAAATTTCCATTAGTAAATCGACAATTTACTAACCGATGGCATTGCATGTCTATACATAAAAGATTAGTCATTCGTACTTTAAATTCACACCCTTATTTTATTAGTGATTTTACTAGTGTTGGCGCATGGCATCGTTCTTCTTTACCTGATTACCTATATTCCGTTGCTATCCCAACATATCGAATTTAAATTCTAATAACAAATACCTAAAATGCAGGGCTACCTAGCGACTGAAGTATTTGCCCGGTTACTTGAAATTCGAAAGCAGAGCAAATTGATATTTTTGATCGATTAGAAGTTATTACCAAAATCAAATTTGAAACGAGAATACCGTGTATTTTCGAATAAAATTGACACAGAGATCAATGATTTAAAAACTAGATGCAATAGTGGAGACGTTTCCTCCAGCGAACCAGCCTGAAAGTCGCAGACGAGAAGGAAGTTGGAGGTTCCTTTCATTTTTCTCTCTGGACTCCTAAGTTGACCCTCTCATCGTTCCGCCAACGTGACGTGCTGTGAATTCTTGTATACAATTGGTATTATTTATAAAAAATATTATATAAAAAATTATATATTATTTCTCTTATTTTTTATGGTTCCTAGAATTTTCACCGTGTAATTGGACAATTTGTCAAGGTAGGAACTCTATTATTAATGATAACGAACAGAGATTTAATCCATAACTTGACGGAGAATTAGTATATATATTTATTACATGAGTTGAAAAATATCTTTTCCGTCTAACCTGCTCATAGCACACGATCCCAGTAGCTTAGCAGTAAAATTTATATTTGTGCAAGTAAAAATATCAAATAATGGGTTCTTTCAGTCAAACAATGTTCCTTGTTGATGCATGGAAACGAATTCTGGGTCTTTGTATATATCCCATGCAGTTGAAGGGAAAATTTGGCAAGATAAACCTATCGTGGAATTATTACAACATACCATGGACTGTTTTTGCCTTTATAAAAATGGGATGGTTTTTATATAACATAACTGTAAATAAATATTGGAAAGAATTACTAAAAGGCTTAAAATTTTGATCCGAATTAATGCTACTTCGTATGACCAATCAAATTTTTGTCGTGTGTATACCATCGATTTTCTGTTGGAAGAACAGTGGCAAGAAGCTAAAAATAATAAAGTCGTTTGATAATTTTGATCAGCACTTCAACGTTACGGGGAAAAAAATTGACGATGAACGTGTTAAAAAATTTGTAAAGTACGTTTGTATTGGAATCATTTCAGAGTGGATACTTTTTATGATTTTAATCATTCAAACATTTTGTAAACTATCTGAAATAGAATGCGTCAGTTTTGCTTATGGAGCATTTCATGCCGAATTTATGATGGGAGTCTGTTTAGCAGAAGAACTCTCTTTGATTTACGGATTGAAAATCAGATTTGAGGCGTTAAATTCTACAATACAGCATCTGAGACATACTACGGATGCTTCCATGAGCGACCGTTCCTGTATTTTTGTAAAAGAATCTTCTAAGAGCATAATCAGCGACACCACCTTCAAGATGGCTCTCTGCAAGGACCTCCATTTCGAGCTCTGCACTTTGACAAGTGACACGTTGGACAATATAAGTATTCAAACAACAATGAATATTTTGACAATTTTCTACAATTTATTTTATTCTTCTTATTTTTTAATATTCGGTTACGTGGTAAATGGCCATTTCGTAACCTTAAACCAGATCGTAAAAAGTGAGGCGCTTGTATTCATAATGATAATAATTTTTTTCAGCGAAAATATGCTAAAAATCTATTTACTTGTGAAATTGAGTGATGATCTTAAAACTGAGGTTCGTACCAATAATATTTTTTGATTTTAAAAAAGTTCTGACCACTAACAATATATTTTCATACTTATCCTAGCCTTCCTCTGTGTAATATGTCTATTAATTTTCAGGTCAGTAAGACTGGGGTCGTTCTGCAATATAATACGATCTTTTCTGTAAATGAAGAGGTGAAGGAAATTATTATTATTAAAATACCCGAATTGAAGAATTACTTAGACTTAGAATATACCGATAGAATAAATAACAGTTTAATGGACTAAATTTTTAATAATGTTTTGGTCCCTATGAATTATATATATTTATTTTACAATGTCCTTATTATTGTTCATTTTATCTTTTATATTTATTTTCTTGGTTTATTATCTTTATTTTAATCCATTATTAATTTGTTTAGGGTTTCAACTATTACTGTTTGATTGTGTACTCATCATCGTTTATATATATATTGTTAATTTATCTTAAAAACGTTATTTTCTATTATTATTTTTTAATTATTTACTAAAAACGTGTTTTACGTTAGTGTATTATAATCCTTGCAATTTTCTTGTTCTGTAAAAGCCCACTAAGGCGTTGATTAATAAATCAAATTAAATTAATTGAACTAAGCATACTCAGGTGCGCTAGTCTTACCCATCTTCTTTTAGTATCAGTCGCCTTGTTATTGAAAGACGTGGCCTGCGGATTGTATGTCCTATAATTAATTTTTTTTAGGTGTTTGATTTTTCACATCAGCTGCTGCACAAAACTGTGAAAATAACAGCCTGCGGGTTGTTTACCATCGACTACACACTTATATTCCAGGTTGGTTTATTTATATGTTTTTTAAACTACTATTTTCTTGAAAATGAGGTGAAGCTCACCATAGTGTATCTGTGAAATTAATTAAATCTATTCCTCTCTGTTTTTCTTTTCAACTCTATAAATTTCTGTATTAAGATTAGTCTATATTATGAAGAAGGTTGAGTCCAACCGAAACTAGTTGACAAACATATAGAAATAAAGTGGTTTAAAAATAAAGTATTTAATTTATTCTTAAATGTCTAATAATGTCAAGCAACAAAGTGATTTCTTGCTTTGAAATTTTTTTTTTCAGGTCTTTGTTGCAATTACAACTTACAGTGTAATACTTATTCAATTTGGAATATCCAGCGACTAAAAAAAATGTGGAGTAATATTTCACAAAGTTTAGTTAAGTTTGTTGTATGCTTAAAATTAGTAATAATTAATAATTATAATTTTTAATTGAAGGGGTCTATGAGATATTGCAAAAAATATGTTAAAATTGAATACCTACTAATATTTGATGAATGAAATATTGTAAAAAAATATATATATTATTTGATAACCGGAAATACCTTGTGAAATATATTTATATGCTTATGTTTCCTGACAAATTTACAAATATGTAATAAATTTGGTCTCAAAAGTTATTCTTTAATTTATCATCAAAATTATCATCATTTTCATCTCCTTTACTATATAATGAAATTCAGACCGGTAACAGGAGTCTTGTGTGACTCAAACATGCCTATTAAACTTAGAGGTTAAGATATGCCAGATTTTTATTAGGCCCGCCATTATATTTGGCTCCAAATGCTAGACTATGTACAACTACTATTCTAGTTGATGGTCGACAGAAGTATCACTTAAATATAGGATTAAAAGTTCAACGATAGCTGAGTTGGAATGGGCGCATAAGATGGAGACCATCAGATCTTACATCAACATTCAACTAGAGGAAGACCAAAGAACTCCTGGATGACTCAATGCTCCAGACTCCCAGAAAGAAACAGCCTAGATGAAAGCTACAGCCTGAGAACGAGAAGAGTCAACTCCAATAGCAATAATTCGGGACAGTTCAAGGAAGAAGAATGAGATTTTCATTTCCCTTACGAAAGATATTTGGAGGCCAAAGGACTCTAGAAAGTGCCATCTTCCCCTGTGTTGCGCCGCTTTGATACCAGTTGACCGATTAAGGTCTAATCTATCTTTGTACAATCTTATCGCTTTTTCCCAACACAGTCTGGAGTGACCCTCCTTACATCCGCAATTGCCAAGAATCTTGATAGTCGTTCCTTTGGCATTCCCCAGTCGTGTCCAGACCACATTATTTGAGACCTTTTTATGTGCAGAGCAGCGGTTTTATTTTGAGAGTTCCATTCTTTAATTTATATCAAACTAGCTGTTCGTACCCGGCTTTGGACGGGTTAAGGAATAAGCCAAAAATTATGTGGAAGGAAATAAAGGTACGATTTGAACAGTTTAGATTTATCGAAATTATATATTATAATATCGGGAAAGGAAAAGGGTAAAAGAGGAGGAAGAAAATGTAATCTATGATACCCGTCGGGTCCAAAAGAATATGTTTGCAAATTTTGAGTCCAATCGGTGAAACGGTACAGATTTGCAACGAAAATATATCAGGGGAGGGGAAGATGTAAAATAATAGGGAGGAAATGGTAATGGGAGGAAATAAAGGTATAGCTACACATGCTTCTTAGTGGCATGCTCATAAATCAACCGGCGGTTGTATGGCTAGTGGCATGCTCGTTACTAGCAATGTGCGTACACACATGCCACTAATAAGCAAGGCCTAGAGAAGGTCGATACTGCGCATGCTCACGTGCCACTAAATAAGCATGTGTATCTGTAGCATAAGGTTCAAAATTTTGAGTATTATATTTCAGTGGTACATTGGAGTGGTACAAATGTAAGTATTAAAATAAAGGTATGTTAATTAATATAATTAATATAAATTAACTTTGTTTAAACCACTTATTTATTGAAAAAAAATCAACATGTTTCAAAGCCAATGGCTTTTTCATCAGGAAAACAAAAATAATATTTAAAAATCGAAGTATAGATCAAAAGTTATATATGGAAAATAATAATATAAACTACCTTATTAATATGAAAATAAATTTAAAAGATAACTATTTGCAAAAAGGACCTGATTATTTATAATATTTAATTTACTATTTACACTCTTTCTTATTTCCAAAATTTCTAATTTATCAAATTGTTATTCTGTATAATTTGTATGTAAAATTTGTAAACCCTTATTAATATCAAAAGAATGACCCGTAGCCAAAAGTTGGTTAGAAAATTCAGAATAATTATTACTATTTAACCACCTTAAGTGTTCTTTAATTCTAATTTCAAAATTTCTACACGTTTTTCCTATATAAAAATAATCACAATCATTACAAATTAATTTATAAACACCCGATTTTTTAAAAAAATTATCCTTATCTTTATTATTTAATATGTATTTTTTAAATTTATTATTAGTATAAAAAGCTGGTTGAATAACATTTGAAATATTTTTAACTATTGAATTAGAAATTTCATTATTTATAAATATAATTTTCCTCCAATGTTTATCAGAATCACAAATTGAAGGGTAAACAAAAGATTTAAAAAAAATTTTCTTGTACTTTTTATTTAACATAATATCAATTAATTTTTTATCATAATCATTATTAAACGCGAACTGTTTAATAATTTTTAATTCAATATTAAAATTATCAACGGATAATGGAATATTAATTAATCTATTTAACATTGAATGAAAAGTTGTCAATTTTTGAGAATATGGATGGTTAGAAGAATTGTGTATAACTATATCTGTATATGTATCTTTACGAAATATGTTAAAATCAATTTAATTATTAACAATTGAAATATTCAAATCCAAAAAAAATATGCTAGAATTTTGTATTTCTATGGTAAATTGAATCTTTTTATGAAGTTTATTTAAGAAATTAAGAAAATTTTTTAGTTGTCTTTCAGTACCAGTCCATATACATAAAATGTCATCAACATATCTTTTCCAAAAAAATACATATTTTAATAACAAAGCAGAACTATTAAAAATTCTTTTCTCTAAATTATTTAAAAATATATCAGCCACTAAAGGACTTATACTAGAACGCATTGCTAAACCCTCATTTTGTTTAAAAATAATATTATCAAATTGAAAGTAAAGGTATGTTAATCGAAACATATAGGTTCGTATCAGGGTTTTTATGCACATTTCAATACTGATATCAAGATTCTAAGACTTGTGGATTATGAAGTATTATTAAAAGATGTTGTTTTATTTTTTGAATAATCATATTATTAATATATAATTTTTTTTCATATGTACAAAATATTTTGTAGTGAATAATAAATAAATTATTAATTATGAAACCATTAATTACTTACATACAAACAAAAATATTTTTAAAAATATAAACCGGTCTTTGAGAACGAATACAAAATAACAAATATTTATTACAGACATTTTTTAAAGAATTCGGGAGAATATCGTATATGCTATGATGTTGGCTAGCCGACATACAATTTAGTTTACAATAAAAGGCTACTCGGACTTACATGCACATCATGCCCCGACCGCCAAACGGTATTGCTATGAGAATGTGGGTCCGTTGATAAAATAAAATTCATATTTAGTTTAACTAGTTAGAAATCTAAACAAGATACATTGCTTTGTGGATTCCAGATAGGACGTAGTGGTATATTGTTAAAGTAAAAATCAAGTTGTCTGTTGACAAGAATTTACATGTTTAATTAATTAATTGATAGAAAATTTGCTCTCTCACAGATTTAGTAAAATTATAAAATCAAAGTGAGGTTAGACCAGATTGCATATTATATTATAAAATAATTTCGAATCAATTCGGTTACATAAAAGAAAGATAAAATTATGTGAAACTTAAAGATTTACAAGAAATTATAATATAGGGATTTCATTGAAGGCCCAGCATGTTACTTGTAAGGATTACTTGTAAAAATACTATTAAACTGAAATTTTAAACTATAAAATCAAGAAAACATTCTATAGGTTGCTCTAATATCATTGTTAAAAGTAAAAGGAGAGTTCCATCGCAGATTGCTGTAATTACGCTGCACAAAACAACTAGAGAAATATTTAGGTGGTACTTGACAGTCCGGTAAATTTTGAGGTTATTTGTGTCCCAAGGCGCCACATGAAATTCGGTTTCTTAAGTATGGATTGAAGGGTTCTGGACATCATGGAAACTTCAAAATCTCGGGAATTCCTCCGATGATTTCGTTGGAATTGCCAGCGAGCAACATGTCGCCAAGTGGTTGTCACATTTTGCGTGGTTGTCACATTTTGCGTACGGAAATGCGCGGGATGCGCGGGCTGCGCGGGCCCTAGTTAACAAAAAAAACTAATTATAATAACAATCCAAAGCTAGTAGCGTTATTTTACGTCTATGGTATCAGAATGTTTATATATTTACCCTTCACGGGGCCCAGAAGAGAGTGTGTCTACATCTGCCTGTTGCGACTCTCGCAATTTTGGAAATGAACCTGACAACTCGTAAAACGAATAGACAATTTTCTATCTGTGCATAGATGGTGTTCCGGATGGGAACACTTTTTTTTTTATGCGGCTCAGTAGTCTTCGCTGGTGGGGGCAGAGATCGCCACCAGAATTTGCTGTGAAGCTCGTAGTCCGTGGATATGCCAGAAGTCAAACGCCGAAGTAGTGCTTTTATCGTATTAAAGTCGAAGAAAAAATCCGAAGCGAAGTCCAAGTCAGAAAGCAGTGGTCACAAAAATCCAAGAAAGCAGAGTCCAAAGTAGATGAGCAGGGGTCAGAAAGAAAAGGCAGCAAGAAGATTGTCCAAATAGCGATTCTCGTACCAACGCGAGTGGCGTAACTGTGGTACTCGCTCAAAAAATGCATTTTATTTATACCAAATTCAAAATTTCACAAGATTGCGTCATAGCATGTTACAGAAACCAATGAGATTGCGTAATTCTGGGAAGGCGCCGCAGCGCTCCCAGCGGCCGAGCGGTGAACTACGTCATTCGCGGTTGCACAATTTCACCGCGCGGAAGATTTCATATGACAGATACAAATTAATTCATAAAAAATGCATTTTAGCTCCCAAGAGACTAATACTGTGTTATTTTGTAATAACAGACCTAGCAGATGATAATAACACAGTTATTTGGACGGGCTGGGTCATACAAGGCCCAAAAAACTAAAATTAAATTCGCCACAAACGGCTCAAATTTTCAAAAATTCATAAAAAAATCAAAAACAGCAGTTTTACAAGTTTTGCTATGACAAATGTAATTTGCGCATGCAAGCGCTCATTTTAACAGTAATTCCAAATATTTCAGGTAAATATTTACTGAGTTATAGGCATTCAAAAAAAGCGCCAAAAACCAATTTCTTTATTTCACTCTCAGGCGCGCCTATATCATTCCACATGTATAAAAATACATTCTCCAGACAGGCATTCAGATAAGGAATGCAATGACACTACATAAGTAGGAATTCGTCCACGGTAAGCCGCTCTGATTGTCGATTAAAAAATTCGACTTTTTAATATTCTCCACGGCGAGCCGTGTGCGCGAGCTTACCGCGACGTGGGCCCGAAAACAGGCGTCCACCGTTTCCAAATCGAGAAAAATACAAAATTTTTCTCACGGTCTTCCAGTACTCATTTATTTCATGATGACCATCTCCACGATGGCGCCCGGTGCAGGCCGTCGGGCCCCCGTGGAGGGTATCCCATATACGCATCTCAGACGGGGGCTCGGAATTTGAGTACTAGGCGTTAGAAGTTATAGCCGGTCAGGTAAGTTTGTAAAATCTCTGAATATTCAAAAAACATTTATTTGCCCGTCGGCGGATTCAACGGCGGAAAAGAGACGAGACCCTCTGCAGCGAGACTCGTCTCCCGTGTTGGCGAATATTGCGTGCCACACTCATGCCCATTTAGTGTTGGCGAACATCGCGGGTACCGCGTGCCACACACATACTTTACTTTGGGGCGTTACATCGCGGAAGAATCCCTTCGGCTCAAACTTCTAACCTTTGTCCACGCACCAATAGGTGCCAAATAAAAAATTATTTATTTCCATTTTATTCATAAAAATTCATAAAATTCCAATACATTTTTCTCATCAGAGTTTCAACATAATGCACATGACAATATTGCATACAAAAAAGGGCGCCAAGCGCTGCTTCTTATAAGGCATCAACATATTTTTAAAATATTTTCATAACATATACAAATTCCACACATATTTGTATCGACACTTGTAGCTGGAAATAACATCGGCGGCCAAACAGGCCGCATTTTTCATATTCATTTAACAAAGGGCCAATCTCAGGGCTAGTGTCCGGACGATGTTGTTCTACAGCTAGTTGGAAGCAGTATGCGCGCGCGGCCCCCCTCCAGTCGCGGCAGCAGCCGCTGGGCACTGACTTGCGCGCGCTCCGAGCGGCAACCCATTTTTCAGTAGCGGCATACACGCCTCGTCTCCAATGCAATTTTCTGTATGTAGCGGCTGATTTATTTTGGACACGCGCCGCTCATAGTGGTCATGTTATGTTCTCATTTTTTACATGGCTCAACCCTGTCCGTTCCATACTCCCCCCGTGTGGCCTGCCCGCACTTATCAGGAGGACAGGGTATGCTGCCAGCGCCCTTATGCTGGATTCCCCTTCAGCATGATTATTCTTGTGGCTGGTCGAGTATAATCGCCCGCAGCTGTGCGTACTCGGACGACTCGAATTTGTCCATCGGGCGCCGGGCGGGCTTCCAAAATTCGCCCTCTGGGCCATGTGTTGCGGGGCAGCGCGGGATCTGCGATGACGGCCATCTCGCCTTCCTTAATTGCGGGCGCGGGCTCCTGCCATTTATTTCGGCGCGCCAATGTCGGCAAGTATTCTTTCATCCACCGCCGCCAGAATAAATCGGCCATCTGTTGCGATATTCTCCACTGTCTTTTCAGGCATACATTTTCATCTAGCGCCCCGTATACCGCCAAATGTGAATTGCGGCCGGTCGCTCCCAGCAACAGATGGTTCGGCGTAAGAGGCGCGTCATCTTTCGGATCAACCGATACATGCGTCAACGGACGGCTATTAACAGTATATTCGGCCTCAGCCAACAGAGTCCTCAAGGTTTCTTCCCGCGGTGCCCGCTCCTTCAAAGTAGCCTCCAACGCCCGCTTCACGGCGCGTACTAGGCTCTCCCAGGCGCCACCCATATGTGGGGCGAGAGGGGGGTTGAAGTTCCATTCAACCCCGCTCTCCGCGAGATGCCCATGCATCCAATGAAGGGGACCCACCACATACCCTGAGCCGTTCTATGCGCAAAAGCGTCCATATCGGCCCAGCACTTTCGCCGCCTGGTTGGCATTATTTTATGCTAAAGCGACCTCCTCGCTCGGCCTTCATCAATACAACACGCAGAGATGAAAACCGAGCGAGTCGGTCGCACAAAACCTTCATTGTCCCGCGCATATTAATCTTTATTTCAAAAATAACAATACAATATAATACCAATAATAAAATTTAAATAAAATACATCACCCAAATAAGGCGCAGGACGTAAAAAACACAACCCCTCCGTGGAGGGAAAAAGACATAAAGAAAAAATAATAAAAACATAAAAGATTCGTGACCAAAGAAATCATCACCGACGGTTCAAACACTGGTTCAGGAAAAACTACGGAGCAGGGCCCCGTAGGATCTCCCAGCGGGACACCCAAGTTCCAACAAAGTCTTTAAGATGTCTAAAGTTAGACTCATTTCTCACCAGGTCGACATTTGTGGGATGCCGACCTGTCTCAAGCGGCCCGTTTATACCTTCAATCAAGTCCTCTCTAGCATCCCTCAACAGAGCACAATCCCAGAGGATATGTTCCGGGGTCTGGGCCACACGAGCGCAGGCGCACCAAGGGTGAGTGGAGAGTCCAAGATCATGTAATTTGGACCTGAACTCACCATGGCCCGACAGTATTTGTGCTGTGTAGTGATCCAGAGCCGGAAAATACCCTCCGGACCCCTTTCTCTCTTTCACCATCACCCTCGGGAAGAAGGAATGGGTCCATCTCCCAGTGGTGGCGGCGTCCCATCTTTCTTGCCAGACTTCTAACGTAATTAATCTAATTCGTCTGCCCAACTCCCCAGTCCGCTCGTTTTCCAGGAGCCTGAGAGTCCTACCAAAGTAGTCAACTTCCAGGCCCCGCCTCAGATTACGGCGAGCGCTGGTCTCTAAGACCTCCAGATCAGCAGGGAGCACCCCCGCTAATACTGGGAGGGCCTGCCCAGACACAGTCCGATAAGCTCCCGTCAGCGCCAACAAGGGCACTCTCTGACCACTGTTGAGTGCTGCAGCGACCACCCTAGTTCGGAGTCTATGCGACCAGACCTGAGCAGCATACGTGACCTGGGCCACGTATGTAGCCTTATAGACTAGTCGCATAGCAGGCGAACGGATGCCCCACTCTGCAACGCTCATCCTCTTCATGGAGGTGAAGAAGACCCCCGCTCGTTCGGAGATAGTCTTGACATGAGTCAGGAAGGAGCCCGACATATCAAAGGTCACTCCCAGATACTTAACATTTCTTTCAAATTTGATATTTGTGCTTCCCATTTTCACGATCGGATTTCTAACCTGACTCAAGCCACCCTTCATCTTCAAAGCAACCGTTTTCGAAGGCGCCAGAGTAAGCTTGTTTCTTTTGCACCAATCAGTAATCATCTCAATCGACCTATTGCTCTTGTCTTCTAATTCTCTGCGAGTCTGTCCAGAAACGAGCAGTAGAGCATCATCCGCGTAGGCAATAATTATACAACCATCTGGCAACGGCAACAGCAGCAGGTCATCAAACAGGATGTTCCACAGGGTTGGTCCGAGGACCGAGCCCTGTGGACAACCCATGTCCAAGGGCCTAGTGCGAGACACACCACCATAACTAAGGGTCACGGTGCGATCACCGAGGTAGCTTTTGACAATGTCAAAAAGATACCCCGGACACTGCCGGACCTTCAGCTTGGTGAGTATCATCTCCCACCAGGCGTTATCAAAAGCACCCGATATGTCCAAGAAAATCCCAATAACATACTTCTTACTATTATTCTTCACCCACTCTTGCGTGAACATCATGGCATGCTCTGTGGATCTACCCCTAACGAACCCAAACTGACGGTCACAGGCCGGCGAGAGATTTCTCTCAAGCCTATTGCGTACCACCGTTTCAAGTACCTTCCCAAAAACGGGAAGGAGCGTGATCGGGCGATACGCACCTGGATCAGACCGCGGTTTGGAATTCCCCTTGGGTATGATTGAGAGCACCCCTCTCTTCCATACTGTGGGAAAAAACCCCACACTGAGACATGTATTAATCACAAATAAAACTTCATTTCTGGCACACCTCCATACGTTCTTCGCAATTACGCCCGTTATCCTGTCCACACCGGGGGCCTTCTTAGGTCCAAGGTTCCTGAAAATGGCACCCAGCTCAGCCTCCGTTACCGGGGGAGGTTCCCGTGTCTCCAGCAGCATGGAACTAGTTGGGAGACGGGCCAGGGCACGGATAAGCCGATGGTGGTCCCCCTCCCCCTAGTGTCCGGACGATGTTGTTCTACAGCTAGTTGGAAGCAGTATGCGCGCGCGGCCCCCCTCCAGTCGCGGCAGCAGCCGCTGGGCACTGACTTGCGCGCGCTCCGAGCGGCAACCCAATTTTCAGTAGCGGCATACACGCCTCGTCTCCCATGCAATTTTCTATATGTAGCGGCTGATTTATTTTGGATACGCGCCGCTCATAGTGGTCATGTGATGTTCTCATTTTTTACATGGCTCAACCCTGTCCGTTCCATACTCCCCCCGTGTGGCCTGCCCGCACTTATCAGTAGGACAGGGTATGCTGCCAGCGCCCTTATGCTGGATTCCCCTTCAGCATGATTATTCTTGTGGCTGGTCGAGTATAATCGCCCGCAGCTGTGCGTACTCGGACGACTCGAATTTGTCCATCGGGCGCCGGGCGGGCTTCCAAAATTCGCCCTCTGGGCCATGTGTTGCGGGGCAGCGCGGGATCTGCGATGACGGCCATCTCGCCTTCCTTAATTGCGGGCGCGGGCTCCTGCCATTTATTTCGGCGCGCCAATGTCGGCAAGTATTCTTTCATCCACCGCCGCCAGAATAAATCGGCCATCTGTTGCGATATTCTCCACTGTCTTTTCAGGCATACATTTTCATCTAGCGCCCCGTATACCGCCAAATGTGAATTGCGGCCGGTCGCTCCCAGCAACAGATGGTTCGGCGTAAGAGGCGCGTCATCTTTCGGATCAACCGATACATGCGTCAACGGACGGCTATTAACAGTATATTCGGCCTCAGCCAACAGAGTCCTCAAGGTTTCTTCCCGCGGTGCCCGCTCCTTCAAAGTAGCCTCCAACGCCCGCTTCACGGCGCGTACTAGGCTCTCCCAGGCGCCACCCATATGTGGGGCGAGGGGGGGTTGAAGTTCCATTCAACCCCGCTCTCCGCGAGGTGCCCATGCATCCGCGGGTCACTTCTCAAATCTTTCAGCGCGGCTGCCATCTCTTTTTCCGCGCCTCGAAAATTGGTTCCATTATCGGAATATAGTAGGCGCGGATGCCCGCGCCGCGCGGCCATTCGCCTTATAGCGAGTATGGCCGAGTCTGCAGACAAAGACTCGGCGATTTCCAAATGTACGGCGCGCGTTGTGAGGCATGTAAATAGCGCGCCGTACCGCTTCTCTCTTCGCCGGCCGATAGTCACCTGCATTGGGCCAAAATAATCGAGCCCACAATGGTAAAAAGCGGGAGTATTGTAAGCCAGTCGGCAATCTGGCATTTGACCCATTAACGGCGGTTGCGGCTGGCTTTTTCTGTTTCGGCACGCTTGGCATTCATATTTCACCCGGCGCACTGTGGGTCTCAATTTTAAAATATAAAAATTCTCCCGCACATCTGCCACAGTTTTCTCAGTGCCCGGGTGATTTTCCTTCTCATGATAATGCCTTATCATCAAGCGGGCATACGGGTGAGAGCCGTCCAATACTACCGGCGCCCTCAAGCCGGCCGGTATTTCATGCACCGCGGTTTGCTCGAGCCGCGAGCCCATCCGTATAACTCCATATTCATCCAGGCGCGGCGTCAGTGGATACAGCCGGCTGGTCCTTGGGACGGCTCCACCGCGGTGTAAAATTTTTATTTCCGTGCCGAACGCCTCCGCCTGAGAATGCAATATCCATGCGCGCTCGGCTGCTATTCTTTCGTCGCAGGTGACATCTCGGCCGGGTCGCTCTTCAGCGCGGCGGCGGCAATTCCAAATGAAGCGCCTTATCCATGCCGCGGTGCGCACCAATTTTGTCCATGATGAGAAGCGTTTTATATCGGGCAATGCTCCCCCCGTGGGCGTTCCTCTGGTCACCAAAACAACATCTGCCCTTTTTTCCAGTACTGTGTTATCTGGTTGCCGCCGGCGGCTCTCTTGCGGCCACGCCGACTCTCCCCGGTGTAGAAAGTCAGGGCCGCTGAACCACATACCATCAGCGGCCAAATCTGGGAGTTCGCCGTCCCGTGTCCCAATATCAGCGGGATTATGTTTAGTGGGGACCCATCTCCAATCGGCGATTTTTGTCAGTTCATCGATCTCTTTATTGCATAAAAAAAAAAAAATACATAAATAAATTCAAGAACAAAGAAAAGGTAAAATAACAAAATAAGAAAAATAATAATACAAAATAATACGAAATAATACAAAATAATACAAAAATAATACAAGAACAAAGAAAAGGTAATAACAAAAGAAGAAAATAATACATAGTAGACGAATTTCGCGGTGGCAGCACGGTCTTGCATTGTAGCTAAAAAAATGTCAACCTGGAGACGAATGAGAAGGACCGATATGGGAGCTTTTGCTCATAAAACGGTCCTGGGTAAGCGGTGGGTACCATTCACAGTTCATCAATCTCTCCCAGCCGGTTAGCGACAAAAGTCGAATACGCCCGGGGGTCGGTCCGCAACCAGCATAACACCGTGGTGGAATCGGTCCACAGTACCGTACGGGCTATTTTACAGCGGTACTCTTTTTTCACAGCCGCCGACAGTCGCGCGGCGATAAGTGCCGCTTGCAGCTCTAGCCTCGGTATTGACAGCGGTTTTAGCGGTGCCACCTTACATTTTGCCGAGATGAAGGCTACGGAATGGCCACCCTCTCCTGTCTCGACAAAATAGGCCACCGCGCAGCTCGCTTTTTCTGAGGCGTCGCAAAACACATGAAGCGCGACTTCACTATCGCGGCGGGATATGCACGGGCGCGCGATTTCACATTTCACATTCCTTATTAGCTCGCACCACGCGTACCATTTATCGGCGTGCTCGGGTTGTATTCTCTCTTCCCATCCAATTTTAGAGCGCCATACATCCTGTAATAGGATTTTTGACCTTATTAGTATGCAGGCCAAAAATCCGATGGGGTCAAATATTTTCATTACGGCGCTCAATATTTGTCTCTTTGTCGGGCGGCCAGCCTCCGTTATTTCTGGCAAGTTCACAAATTGAAAAACAAATTTGTCGGAGGCCGGCTCCCATGCAATCCCGAGCACTTTTTCTGCCGTTGTCTCCGCCCCGATAATCCTCATCGGTTCCACCGCTCTTAAGGCGGGCTCAATTTTTTCTAATACTTCAGGATCATTGGAGGCCCAGTTGCAGAGCTGCATTTTCCCTCGACGCAGTATTTCAGTCACTTCGGTGAACATTTTTAAGGCCTCTTCAGTTGAATCTACTGCGTCGAGGTAATCGTCCATATAAAATGTAGTCTCAACCGCCTTTGCCGCGGTCGGAAATTCCGTGGCACTGGCTTGCGCAATCCGGTTCCTCACATACTGTGCACTGCTGGGCGAGCAGGTGGCGCCAAAAATCATAGACGACATTTGGTAAGTCGTCGGCACCTGCTCGCCTGGTTGTTTCCATAGAAATAATTGCGCCGCTTGGTCGGCCTCTCGGATTTTTATGCGCAAAAACATTTCTTTTACATCGGCTGCCAGTGCCACTTTTCCTTCCCGGAACCGGAACACACTGCCTAGAAGTGAACTCAGCAGGTCCGGCCCCGTCAATAGCATATCATTCAATGATACTCCTCGGCACTTACTCGCGGCATCAAATACTATACGTATTTTACCGGGCTTGTTTGGGTTAAAGACCGCAAAATGCGGCAAGTAAAACTTAAATTTCAGCGCCTTTTCTTCGGCGGGTGACAAGGCGCGGGCGTAATCTTTCTCAAAATATTCCTTTATTTTCGCCCTATACGCCGTCGCATATGCGGCATCTTTTTTCATTTTTCTTTCAATCCCCGCCAGGCGGTTGGCGGCGCACTGGCGGCTGTCTGGGAAGTTAACATCATCCATCTTCCAAAGAAGGCCCGTTTCCCATTGCCCGGTAGGTAATTGCCGCGTAGTGGCCTTCATGATAGCGGCGGCGCGGGCGTCCTCTCTATTGACGCGGGCCGCGGCAGTGATCCCCAGTGAATCCACTGCAAAATGCGCCCTTATCAGCGCCTCCAGATCGTTATCGGCCGCCGGCACCGTGGCGCCGGAGAGCGCCAAAACCGTCGCGGTGCCGGCGGGTGGCCGGCGGCCAAGCTCGCCGTGTGTGGTCCATCCCAGGGCTGTGCGGGAGCGCAATCCGCCGGTAGGTATTTCAGTCACCTCCCGGGTGACGATCAAATGCGCGTGGTCCTGGCCTATCAATATTTGTGGCTCCACTTCATTAAACTCCGCGCAGTTTCCACCAACACACGCGCGTTCTAAGTCTTTTTCATTTTTATTTTTATTTTTATTTTTATTTTTATTTTGGCACTCGCATTTCTTTAGCACTTTTTGCGCGGGCAGAGCGAGCTGTTTGACTGTGCTCGCCCGCATTTCATATGCAGCCTCACTCCCCCGCACTGTGAGATTTACATCTTGGGACCGGTCGTCTGAGGAACACATTCCATTTGCGCCGTGAATTCTAAGTCCGCGCACCGGTCCGCGGGCCCCGACGGCGCTGGCCACTGTTTCATCGACGAGAGTGACGGTCGAACCCTCATCGAGAAGCGCGTAAATTTTCACTTGGCCTCGGGGCCCACTCACAGTCACCAACAAAACTTTTAATAGTACGGCATATCGCCCATTGTCCAATTTTGCGTGCCCCACTGTATTATCGCGGGGCGCCGTAACATTCGTCGCGGGGGTGGTAGATGGGGCGGCCGCGGCGGCGCCGCCTGACCCGCGCGGTGGCGCGCTTCGCGGGGCGCCTCGCCCGCCTCGCCGATGTTGATCGCGGCCACGCCCGCCTCGCCCGCCGCGCCCGGATCGATGTTCTTCAGCGGCTTGGGGCGGGCGGCGATTTTCTTCTAAGTGCAGCGAGTGGTGGTGTGGTGCTCGGCATCCATTTTCGCCGCACCGCTTGGCCTTGCAGTTAGGCAACATATGCCCCCTTGTTAGGCAATTAAAGCAGACAGCGGCCCGCCTTGCCAATGTCCATCTCTCCCGTATGGGTTTATTCCAATACGCCCTACAATCCAGCAGGGCGTGATTTGCCATATGGCAGGCGCAGCATCTGGCGGCGCTCGTTGACGGTCTACTTTCATCACCGTCTTCCGTCAATTGGTGAACTTGACCGCTTCGGCGGGCGGTCATCTTCTGGCTCGCTTTTGGCCTACATCCGGCGTACGGCGCCATGTCCAATATGTCGACCAGCCAGTCCGATAAGTCCTTTATTGTGATGTTGGTTGGTCCGCCTCTCCTTGAATTCAGCCACATTAATTTCGCCGACATGGGAAGCTTGCCGACCATTTCTGTAAGTAGCTGCGGTGACGTCAGGTATTTCCGGTCAAAGCCATGCACGGTCGCCACCACATTTCTGATGGCTATAGCATAATCGGTCAGCGCGTCTATCGGCGAATCTTCAGTGATACGTGGGTGGCGGCGGACTCTTTCCAGCATGCTATCAATAATGTCCTCGGAATTGCCGAAGCGGTTTTTCAGTGTCCGCATAATCTCCTCCAAATTCTGTGGGTCCACTAGAAGCGGCGCGACTGCTTCGCGCGCTCGTCCTTTCAGCGCCGTTTGTAGGCGCATAATATTTTCAGGCGGCGACAATCCACATAAAACTGACGACTGCTCATACTGCGCCAGGAAAGTCGGCCACTCGAAGGGGTCTCCGGAAAAATGCGGCAATTCTTTGACGCCTGATTGTCGCGCCAAAATTGCTGAAACCGGCGCCTCTCCCGCAGTAGGTTGTGAGCGCGTGCTGTTGGCCTGGCGTGAATTGAGCGCCTCTTCAATCAGTGAGTTGACCATCCGTCTTTGTTCCGGATGGCTCAGGACCCAATCTCTGGTGAATGTACTCGGTTCGGGACAACGGCCCCGCTGTCCAGATCGGTCTGATGACACAATCGCGTACTCCTCCATGACGTCATCGGCCGCGGCAACTGGTGGGCGGCGGGTGGTGACGTCATCGGCCGCGACAACTGGTGAGCGGCGAGTGGTGACGTCATCGGCTGCGACGACTGGTAGGCAGCGAGTGGTGACGTCATCGGTCGCGACCACTGGTGGGCGGCGGGTGGTGACGTCATCGGTGGCGGCTGGTGTCGGCCGCTTGGGTGTGACATCATCAGCGGCGACCGAGGCTGGTCGCTTGGATGCCGCCCTGGTCGGTTGCACATTTGCAGCTTCGGATGCGTCTGCCTTTGCTGAGCAGATCCGGATGAGCGCCTCCGCGTGCTCTCGCTGGAGTTCTCGTATGAGCTGCTGTTGGCGTCGGATCTCCGCCGCTTGCCGGCGGACGGTGTCCTCTGTGGATGTCGTGGAGGCCCGGTCCACTTCAGAACCGGCTCGTTCCGGTGCCACAGGCTCGTCCTGGTCGTGGTCTCCCCCAACAGAGTGTCTCGATCCCTCTTGAGACATGGTGGTCGTCAGCGAAGCTCAGATCTCCGGCTCGAACAGGACCAAAATGTTCCGGATGGGAACACCTTTTTTATGCGGCTCAGTAGTCTTCGCTGGTGGGGCAGAGATCGCCACCAGAATTTGCAGTGAAGCTCGTAGTCCGTGGATATGCCAGAAGTCAAACGCCGAAGTAGTGCTTTTATCGTATTAAAGTCGAAGAAAAAATCCGAAGCGAAGTCCAAGTCAGAAAGCAGTGGTCACAAAAATCCAAGAAAGCAGAGTCCAAAGTAGGTAAGCAGGGTCAGAAAGAAAAGGCAGCAAGAAGATTGTCCAAATAGCGGTTCTCGTACCGACGCGTGGCGTATCAGTGGTACCCGCTCAAAAAATGCATTTTATTTATACAAAATTCAAAATTTCACAAGATTGCGTCATAGCATATTACAGAAACCAATGAGATTGCGTAATTCTGGGAAGGCGCCGCAGCGCTCCCAGCGGCCGAGCGGTGAACTACGTCATTCGCGGTTGCACAATTTCACCGCGCGGCAGATTTCATATGACAGATACAAATTAATTCATAAAAAATGCATTTTAGCTCCCAAGAGACTAATACTGTGTTATTTTGTAATAACAGACCTAGCAGATGATAATAACACAGTTATTTGGACGGGCTGGGTCATACAAGGCCCAAAAAACTAAAATTAAATTCGCCACAAACGGCTCAAATTTTCAAAAATTCATAAAAAATCAAAAACAGCAGTTTTACAAGTTTTGCTATGACAAATGTAATTTGCGCATGCAAGCGCTCATTTTAACAGTAATTCCAAATATTTCAGGTAAATATTTACTGAGTTATAGGCATTCAAAAAAGCGCCAAAAACCAATTTCTTTATTTCACTCTCAGGCGCGCCTATATCATTCCACATGTATAAAAATACATTTTCCAGACAGGCATTCAGATAAGGAATGCAATGACACTACATAAGTAGGAATTCGTCCACGGTAAGCCGCTCTGATTGTCGATAAAAAATTCAACTTTTTAATATTCTCCACGGCGAGCCGTGTGCGCGAGCTTACCGCGACGTGGGCCCGCAAACAGGCGTCTACCGTTTCCAAATCGAGAAAAATACAAAATTTTTCTCACGGTCTTCCAGTACTCATTCATTTCATGCTGACCATCTCCACGATGGCGCCCGGTGCAGGCCTTCGGGCCCCCGTGGAGGGTATCCCATATACGCATCTCAGACGGGGGCTCGGAATTTGAGTACTAGGCGTTAGAAGTTATAGCCGGTCAGGTAAGTTTGTAAAATCTCTGAATATTCAAAAAACATTTATTGCCCGTCGGCGGATTCAACGGCGGAAAGAAAGAGACGAGACCCTCTGCAGCGAGACTCGTCTCCCGTGTTGGCGAATATTGCGTGCCACACTCATGCCCATTTAGTGTTGGCGAACATCGCGGGTACCGCGTGCCACACACATACTTTACTTTGGGGCGTTACATCGCGGAAGAATCCCTTCGGCTCAAACTTCTAACCTTTGTCCACGCACCAATAGGTGCCAAATAAAAAATTATTTATTTCCATTTTATTCATAAAAATTCATAAAATTCCAATACATTTTTCTCATCAGAGATTCAACATAATGCACATGACAATATTGCATACAAAAAGGGCGCCAAGCGCTGCTTCCTACAAGACATCAACATATTTTAAAAATATTTTCATAACATATACAAATTCCACACATATTTGTATCGACACTTGTAGCTGGAAATAACATCGGCAGCCAAACAGGCTGCATTTTTCATATTCATTCAACAAAGGGCCAATCTCCGGTCTAGTGTCCGGGCGATGTTGTTCTACAGCTAGTTGGAAGCAGTATGCGCGCGCGGCCCCCCTCCAGTCGCGGCAACAGCCGCTGGGCACTGACTTGCGCGCGCTTCGAGCGGCAACCCGATTTTCAGTAGCGGCATACACGCCTCGTCTCCAATGCAATTTTCTGTATGTAGCGGCTGATTTATTGTGGACACGCGCCGCTCATAGTGGTCATGCTATGTTCTCATTTTTTACATGGCTCAACCCTGTCCGTTCCAGTGGATATTGCCGTGTTTGCTTTTAATAGAATATAATTTGGAGACATAATTTTGGAAAGGACAGAGCTATCTTCTTTTTGGATTTCAATCTCAAAGCACATCTCCTCCTCCATTCCGCTTGGTCTCCGGCGATCCTCTTCGGCTTTGTGTAGGAGGCACAATTCATATTTTGGCCCAATTGCTCAAGACTTTCACGGCGAGGGCGCCCTCTGGCAATATTCTCCTCTACCATTCCCTCCAGTATAGTTTTTAGCAGATTTTAATGGCGTAAAATATGCCCCATCCATTTTGCACGCCTTTTCGAGATGGTATTCATCATGTGCCTGGTTTCATTGATCCTGCTGAGAACTGAGAACCTCTTCATTCGTAATTTGATCTCTCCCGAACAGAGCTATATAGCCTATAAAATCTAGAATTCTAACTTGGTAAACCTTATAATATTCTAAATTAGAAATCCTCAGTGACTTCATTAATTTTTTTTGGATATTACTGCCTTTGCTTTTTTACCCCTGGCATAACATAAACTTCATTTAATAAAATCGCGTCATCAGGGAATAGGGTACTTTCACATTTTACAGATATCTCTAAAAATAAATGAAATAGATTTATAAAAATAGATTATATTTCGTAACTCAGTATGGATGGTGTGGGATAATGTTTTCATTCATAATTATTTTAATTTTTTTTTTTAAATATGCGCGATGTGATTGGTCGTGACGTTGTTTGGCAAGAATTAAAGACAATCATAGTGATCTATGGTGTTTGTCATTGTAATTTGTTTTGCTTCTATGGTAACCATACGTCTTCGTACATTCTAAATAATACTTACATAAAAATGATCTTCACAACAAAATAGAGTGGAATAAGAAGAAAGTACTTCATTTTTCTTCTCGTTTCGTCTCATCACACGACACCACTCCTGTCTTAAGGAAGCACTCTTAGGCACAGTAGTTTATCGGGAGTTTTCAGGAAAGAATTTCTACCTTTGGGTACCATACAATATTTACAATAATTTTTCCCAGACATTATGGATGAAATACAAAAAAGCCGGCTTGTTTGTAAAAAACTGAATGAATATTTAAATACGCGAATGTGTTGTCACGTGGTAAAAGTCAGATTGATATGAATACTGCCAAATTACGACACTTGCGAAAATAAGCATTTTGGCCGGAGTTTTAAATCGTGATTTTCAAAATCGTTTTTTAATGTTAATATACACATACAAAAAATCTTTTTTATATACGTATTTTCTAAATCAAACTTAAGATTTATCTATTAAAAAAAATATGTGAAATTACCCTATTGGCCGGAACTTCTTAACGACGGAAATTTCAGTCACAACTATTTATTTTATTATTGTCTGTTAGAAAATGTTGCATACGTACTTAGTTTTTAGTAATTTTTTCAAACAATACAATTTCGTAAATTCAAGGTTTTTACAAAAGATTACAATAAACTAAGTTGATGCAACTGGCATCAAGCGGGTACGGGTTATGTACAAAAATTGACTGTTATGCCCGGTTGTTTCAAGTTGGATTGGTGGAGAACGCAAAAATCTATGCTTTAAGCTTAAACGAACATTTACTTTAATCCATTTTGAAACAACCGGGCCTGTGCTTAGCCATAGTCAAGCAGTAATGAGCCATACACCACTGTGTGAACGCCTGTTCGCCTTTTGAGTTTAGTTTGATGCATCCCGTTTGATGTATTTCTTGTCTGTGGTTTTTTTACATTATATATTCAATATTCAATTTTATTATCTATGACGCATCTATGACTTTCTCCTAAATTTCGCTGTTGACTGTTCACCGTGGCGAAAAATTTATTGAGTATTAGTGAACTGAAGTCAATCAGAGTTGGTCTTTTTTTTGTGAATTCGTTTTGTTATATTAATCCATTAATAAATAATACCGAATTTTTCCCGCGGCTCCATGCTATATTAGTTTTATAGCACGACTTGTACAAATAATATTTTTTAATAGTTGTGTTAAATCAGGGTGGAATTATCATGTCTTATCCGTTTCGGGGTAGCAATGTGCCACTACAGCCACCACCACTTCCTCCACCACCCATGCGTAAGTTTATTATTATTGTCCTATATTTATACCTATTAAATTCAGTCAAATTTTTGCCGATTTTTTGTTTCCCTCTCACTAATGAATCAAGAACATTGAATAAAAGTCAAATGTCTACCTTGGTTCAAAAAAATCTTGAATTGTATTCTTGAAGACAAGCATTGAACGTGTTTCCACTTAATGAGTTTTCATTTTTAAGTTTTTTTATGTTCTGTTAATCACTAGAAACGAAAAAAATATCTCAAGTTTTTTTTAAGATTTCATAGCTTATGATTTTACTTATGTTTTAAGTAGAGTGTATTTTATTTCGGTAAATATTGAATTGAACCCCTTGAGAACTTGGCCCTAAACAAATGTGTATCAATGTCCATTGTCCGTGTTCCTTAAAATTTTATATTATATTTCAACACAATTATTATAATTATGAAATGAGACTATCAAACAAAAAATTTAATGAATTATGTGTTTTTATATTGGTAACTAATTTCAAATTTATATGGCTTTTTAAAGTATAGGCCTACTCTCTGCTTGCTGGTAGTAGAGTATGATTTAAAAAAATTCCAGCAGTAAATCTTGCTATATTATTTGGTATTTGCTACCCCTACTCCCTTCAAATACGACAATGGTATTTTTTCTTGTCACAGTAAAATAACCAATATTTTTTGTACTGAGCAAATGATATTTTTTCAGTCGGGATGGGAATGATGGGAGGCCATGGCTATGAAAACATGCATCAGAACTATAATATGAATCATGTAATGATGATGCCTGGCATGAATGATATGCCTCTGGAGTTCAACAAGAGCATTCAGCCCCCCCCTCCAATGCAACAACCGCCAATGACCAAAGAAAGTATCGGCCCGACTATGGAACATTTCGAGCAGATGCGAGAGGAGATAGAAATTGAATCGGGAAGGCATAACAATTCGATCAATGACTCAAGAGGATCCAGCAATCGTAGGAGGTCTAGAGATCGCGATGGACGAAGGCGAGATCGGGACAGCGATAAAGATTTCAGGGATCGTCAAGATCGTAATCGATCAGATTACAAGGGAAGGAAATCCGATTCTTTTAATGATCGTGGAAAACAGAATGAAAAGAAGGATGGCATCCCGGGCACACTGCCTCCCGGAAAAAATCCACAAGTCACTGAACCGAGTCCTGGAATTATTCCTCAAGGTCCTGCAGTACATTCACAGAATGCTCCGGGAATGAACCCGCCCGGTGCTGCAATGAATTCGCAGATTCCCGGAATGAGCTCACAAGAGGATATGAACTTGCAGAATAACGGAATGAATCCACCACAGCAAGGTGAGGTGGTTTTATACAAAGTAAAAAGCAATGCACATTTAAAAAATTAAGTGACTACACAATGTCATGTGTCGGGTATAAAAGCAAAGGCAGCGATATCCAAAAAGAATTTAATGCAATCATCGAGGATGACTTATTTATGATGTACTGAATTCAAAATTTTATTGGAAATATAGCCTATAAATCTATAGGAAACATGATTTTGGAAGGGATAGATACATAAAAACTAGAATTCAGTTCATTTTAAATTAGTAATCCTCGGTGACTGCATTAAAAACATTTTTTTGATTTTATGGATATTATTGCATTTATACCCCACATATGATTAGTGGTAAAAAAAAGTTTACTGCACCTTTTTATGCCGAGCCATAATATTCAAGATAATGGTTCAAGATGTTGAAGTTTTTTCTTATTGAAGTAGCTTATTAAAAAATAAATTCAAGAATAGTTTTTTCTCTAGCATAGTAGGTGTTATTATTTTTACTAATGGGTGCCTTTTTGTGATTCCCCCATATTTTATATTTTCCAAATAATGTAGCCTATTCTGAAAATAGCTATATTAAAGAAGTGATTGTTATCCAAACACTTGAGACGTTGAAACTTGGTTCAAAAAAACGGACAGCAGTTGTCGGTAGATGCTGCACTCCGAGCTCCCCTTTACGGGGGCATCTAGTTTCGCGCTGATTGGACTGCGTGTTCGAGAGTTACGGCTGGAATGGGTAGCACGGATGGCGACCGTTATTCAGCCAAAACGCCTGCTGCGCGGTCTACGTGTCTAAGCGCCATTTACCATCCCCGTGTATGTGGTGTGTATTCTATAGTAGAGGAAGAGAGCAATCTGCGGTATTTTTCCAAATTCAAATCGGATCACAAACGCACAAGTTACTTCAAAGATAATAAATATAAATATATAACTAATTACATAAATTCTATGCACGAGTGGTATGTATCTATCACCAACGTTTTGAATTCTAAAATATGGAAGAACCGAAAACCGTATGCAATAAATGTATTATTTCACATAAAGTGCATAGAACCTTACGAAGAAGGAGGTCAAATACATCTCAATATATTACATATTGAATATCAACAATATGCAACATGTTTGTAAAACTGACATTTCTGAAGCCAGTCTGTCAATGTCCAAATGTGATATTTTTTAGGTGTTAGATCTGTGCCGTCTAATTTTCCTCCAAAGGAAAAGAATTCGCTGTCATAAACACTAACTAACATATCAACCTTTTATTCTATCAAAAAAAAATATTGCTTGAATGTCGTACTTCTCACATATTTGTTTTAAAAAAAACACATTAATATCATTTAATATATGGCTGTCAGATTTCATTGTTTATAAATGAAGATATTTCCGTTGTGTGCGCTCATTGGTCAAATGAAATTGTGCACATTTCCCCGGCGTGTTATTTCCTGTTATGCATTTCGGTCCATTTTCAAGAAATCACTGCTACAGATTACAGGAAAGCGAGAGGAAAGATGTTAAACATCAAAAATATGTTTGTATTGATTGATTTTAAATTATTTTATAGGTATGCTTTTTGGAGGAATGGGAGGCTTGTACCCAGGTAACATGATGGGTGGCCCAATGGGCATGATGGGAGGCATGATGATGGATCCTTCCATGATGTCTATGGGTCAGTATGGAATGTCTGATCCCAGTCAGTTGGGAAACATGCCGCTTGTTAATGCTGATGGTGTGCCATCATCCGATATGACTATGATGGGATTAAGTGGATTCCTCGTAAACCAGGGAAAGGATATTATCCAGCTCAAGTCTTGTTCTCTCGTGCCACCTTATCCCAGTTCTGTATTACCCACCACTCGTGATAAACCTCCTGGATGTCGAACCGTCTTCATCGGAAGCCTTCCGGAAAATATTACGGAAGAAATCATAACAGAAGTATTTGAAAGATGCGGTGAAATCAATTCACTACGCTTGTCAAAGAAAAATTTCTGCCATATTCGCTTTACTTATGAACACTCTGTGGATGGGGCTGTCTTTTTATCAGGGTACAGAATTCGTATTGACAACAAAACAGATGAGGCCAATTGCAGCAGATTGCACGTTGATTACGCTCAGGCCAGGGATGACCAGCACGAGTGGGAGTGTAAGCAGAGGGCTTTGCAGCGAGAAGCCCGGCACCGTGAACGAGTGGCTAAGAGGCGTGCACCATCACCTCTTCCCATCCATCACTACAATGATCATAACGCTACAGATATCTGTGATAAGATCAAGCAAGATGAAAACTTCAATCAGGCTGTTCAGGTAAATATTTTATTTTTAAATATTTATGTTAAGAATCCTTTAAAAAAATTTAAGTTAAAATGAACAGTGTAGTGATTACGGTCTTCATTTTCATTTTTTTAGGTGGTCATCTCGTGGTTGGAGCGTGGAGACTGCAATAAGAGGAATGTGAATGTTTTTTATTCCATGATCCAGAGTACCAACTCGCATGTTCGCCGCCTCCTTAATGAAAAAACGCAATATGAAGAGGAACTTCAAAGAGCAAAGGACGAGACCAAAATTAAAATGCAAACATTATTAGTTCAATGTAAGTTATTTTTTCTCTTTTACTTATCCTCTGAGCACCAAGGGAATTACAAGTAACGGGTCTCGGATTCTTACATGTTTGCTTCTTTAAAATCCGCTCTTAGCTCAATAATCCCGTACACCAAGGTGCATGTATTGCCGCTGCAGGGTTGGCATTCTTCTTTATATGGGTGTTAAATCTTTGTATTGTTCAGAAAATCCTCTATTCTGATTAATCACATTTTAATACTATTCCTCCAACTGTTGCCGATGAGGCATAATCCTGTGTCGTGAATACATGCATCAAAGTGCGTGGCAGCCATTAGCTGGCATTACTATACTTGTCATGATTTCTTTCAACCCTCGTGTCATTGACGATGTCGCATCGGGGGACAGTGGAACGTGATAACTCTAAACAATCTGGTGGATTCTTCAGCGAGGTGATATGTCATCCGGAACTTCAAAACAAAGTAATGTAATGCTCGCACATGTTCTGCTGCATATAAGGCTCACATTCAAGGTTGTTGAAAAGGCTTTCTGTTAACATATCACAAAAGTGGAGTTTTTAAAGCTATTTATGTAAAATGTTGGTAAGTGATCTATGTAACACAATATTGAACATGTACGATGGTCAGTCACTTTCGTTGGACCTCCAATTGATGGACAAAGTTATTGAGAAAGGCATCAACCAGCTGGAGACAAATAACACGTTTTCCACAGTCAACATTTCAGGTTTTCATATTTTCTAAGAATTTACCTGTTTCATCAGAAATTGAAGGAAATACCTTTTCATTTGTATTGTGACCTTTATTTCTGGTTTACTTTCATTTTTCAAAAATTAAATTGGCTTTTTTTTTTTTAAATAAATTGAATCACACTGAGATGATGTTGATGCAGTATTTTGATGCATCATATGATCAAGCTAGCAGATTGTGACCTGTGGCTGTACAACTTTTTCAGATTTTTTTATTTGTGACTTAAATATCAGCATGAAACTAATGTTTGCCGTTGCGCTCACAGATACACAATTACTGTCTCATATTAGTTTATAGTGCTTTGTCCTTTGTCAAAGAAACACAATATAATGGTCACAGTATGTACCATGTAAAATGTATTTTCATAGACAATACATTCATAGATTTCATGTTGTTTGTACGTTTTTAGCTGAAAAATTATTACAATTTCAGTTATCATTGATGGTGAATTAATTCAACAGTTTTATCCATTAAACATATCTTGGTATTGTCAGGATTTACTTCAATAGTCTAAATATTTTTGCCAATACAGTAGTCTCCATTATCCAGGGTGGCAGGGAAAAAATTATCCATATAATCTCTGCCTAAAGAAGATAATTTAAAGTGATATGCACCATTTTGCATCAAAGGAAACACGCAGAGTCTATGCGATCCCAAATAATAATTAGCGAACATGTCACTGATCAGGATTTTCAGTCTGGCGTGTTGGTAATTTTGCCAGTTTTATTTTCTGTTACGTGTTATCAATTTCGCTAATTACATTTCTGGTAATGTTGTGTATTCCAATGAAAAATTATTCTTACATTTTATATAATATTTAAAAAAAAATCTGCTCTGGTTAATCTGCAATATTAATGTGACCCTTTCAGTTTTGCATGTACTGTACTCCATTTGTAAGATAATATTTTATACTATAAACCCACTGAACAAAAATTCTATAAAAATGGATTTCTTTCAGAATATTTATGATTTTACTGCTTTTTTCGTACAATTCATACGTTCAAATCTATTATTGATTTGTAAAAATTTTAATTGGATACTTTAAAAGTCATAATATATTTAAAACACAATGGAAATTCGTAACATATAAATCAAAATTCCTTAAAAAAATAATCATACATCTAACAACTTCTGAATATGGTCCTGAACCACGACTCGTGGGTATGATGTTTGTTCATTTTATTAATGTTACTCAAAACTCAAGGTATTAAAAAGACCTCAAATACCTTTTACCTTAATTTAACCGTTTGCACTCATAAAACTGCTCTTAGCAGGTATTACTAATTCAACTGATATTTACTACACAAAGATATTTGAAGAGAAAGAAATGGCCTGTATTTCATTCTGACAAAGTATTAATTTTACTGGTTTTAATTTCATTTTAATTTTGTTGGAAAGTACTAACAAACTCAAATAGGTTTTATTTATATTAATTTGATGGTTTTTCAAATAGACTACAGGTTTACAATGGACGACAAGATGATAATAGAAAATACAGAAGGTGAAACAATTTATGTAACACTACGATAATTGTTAGGATGTTTGATAATGAGCTGTAATTCTAATTGGTTAATATATAATTCTCAGAAGAATTATATAATATATATAATCTATGAAAATGATATAATATATGATTTTTTTTAATAGAGATGCGAACACGGAATACATGTCACATCAATATTCTTACTATTTTACAAACTATGCTAAACGCTTGAGCTATGAAAATAGGACTAACTTGCTGGTTTAAAGTGAGGTTTGAACCCGAGATCTTTGGATCACGAGGTGAGAGTCCTAACCAACAGTCTACTCAATAATGGATAGACACAATACAAAATAAATATTTAAGTTGGAATATAACACAACAGAAATGGTTGTGCTAAAGGGATAATCTGCACATCAAAAAACCTAAAATCAAAAAGAATGTCTTTGGTCGATAGAGTGAGGAATTAACAAATTAGAACTCAACGTAATGCTAGTTGTGGTGTGGTGATGGAATGAAAAACGGAGTCCTGAGATGGTTTGTTCAGTGGAATGTATGAACGAGGAAAGGATGATTAAGAAAATATATGAGGCGAGTGTTGAATGCATCAGGAATAGAAGGCGTCCGCAAAGGACCTGACACGTCAGATACTACAAGTATTTGAAGATAGCACTGTTAAAAACCTCGACAACTGTAGCACTTGTGTGAGAAGATGTATGAATGTGGTCGAAGCAAAAGTGGTGTGCCAGGATAGAAGAGTGTGGCATTCAATCCTCTCTGCCTATCCCTTTGGAGAAACGGTGTGATGGTTAGTTAGTTAAAAAACTTAAATTGAAGAAAATAGTAGTTTTAGATTGCCTTGATCAGAATTTCATGATATGTATGTATATATTTTTTATGAACTTTATAATGTAAGTGTTTAGAGAAGAGGAAAGACACATAAATAAACCGGAAGATATAGTAAATTATTTAAAGAATGTGGGAGGCATGGATATTGCCAACACGTAATATTGATATGGTTTCTCAAAAGAGACACTTAAGTGGTGGCATTTATTATTTATTATGGGACTCGCCTTAGGGATACTTAAGTGACAAAATCCAACATTCAAAAAATGTTTTATAATACATTAGACTCAATTATCCGGGCGGTAGGGAAAAAAATTACCTGGAAAATCTCTGCAAAAAAACACACTTTATTTTCCTTGGAAAGTAAAAGTTAATTTTAAAGATGTGAAAAGCCACAGCTGCCGGCGCGTTTGCGCTAAATTTTTCGTCTTCGATAGAAATTTGACGAATCCAAACTTTTTTTAGATCTAGTTAACCAACCAGTATTAAATTCTCCAGTTAATTTCAATTGTTTGAAAAATACTTTTGCCGCATATGCATACTTTAAAACAGGGCGTTCACTCGCCCAATAACACTGATGCTCAGGCGCGTTCAGTGAGAACATTGAAGCGTGACTTTTTCGTAAACATTTATTTTGGAAAAAAATAGAAATCAAATATTTATCTGACAGAATATTATGATATCTTAAAATATGAATACTATGATAATTACTGTGATAGGAATATTACGAGATGTTTTCATTTTTTTCTCATAATATATGGTTATGTATGCTTAGCTTGTTGGTCTTGTGGTTAGGACACTCGCCTCGTGATCCAAATGTCGCAGGTTCGAATCTCACTCCAGACTAGCAAGTTAGTCTTATTTTCATAGCACAAGCGTTTAACTTAGTTTGAAAATAGTAAGAATATTGACAACATTTAGACTCATGATGCGCTTTCCCGCTTGTGGCAAATTAAATACTCTATTGACGAAATTTCGTGATTTGGGATGTTTATAATTTTTTATATTTTGCATAAATTATAATAATAACTAATAATTTTGCATGTTCATAACTTCACAAATGTTACATTTCATTTGCGTAATTTTTACATTTTATAAAAAATTTCAAAATAGCTATAATAATAAATAAACAGATTTTTTTTATTAATGTGACCCAGGATAATCGGGAGTCTACTTTATAGTGTCATTATCTATTGCAAACCAATATAAATATCACTTGAATATAAATAAATTTTTAGTCAATCCCAAATTTCAATAGTTTGAAAAGATATCATAAATATAATGAAAAAAAATTGTTTTGTCATGAAATTTTTATTATGAGATATAAACACTATAAATTGATATTTTAAATAATAATGTTTTTAATTAAGGATAAATTATAATCTCTTTTTATATATGAGAAAAGTGCAATATATGAAATGTTCTTGATACAAAGAAATAGAACTTTCAAAAATTTGATACTGTATGGATGTTCTTACGATGGAATTGGTGAAGGTTGCATTGTGTAGAGTGATCACTTAAGCCAGCTCATATAAGTTGTAAGCCCTGAGCCATCGTATAAGAGACTTCCATCCACTTTTCTCATATATAAATAGCATCATCTTTGTGAGACTTCTATAATTTTTCCTTAATTAATCACCCCTTTGGGGACCAAATCCAGTAACTGTGTTCTTAGAATATACTTTCATATAAAAATATTAAAAAAAAAAAGTTTTATTAATGTGAAAGTATACCGCGCTCCATAATCAAAAATATATATTCTCTCTCCAGCTTTTGAGTTGCTTAATTAAAAATTAATTCTTTTTTGAAGTAAAAACCAACATAAATGTTTTAATATTATATATCACAATTTATTTGTGTAACCTGTCTCCTATAATAATCATTTACATCTAAAATATTATATTAATACGGGAAAAAAATATTCTATAAATTTTTCTGATAAAATTAATTACGAGTGCAAATGGTTAATAAATACATAATCAACATTTAACAAAAGTCGAATGTGGCGGCTCAGCAATATATATTCTCTCTATTTGTGGTAAGTAGATACTATAGTGAGTAGGTAAATAAATGAAATTTAAAATCTAATTCATTAACATTACAATTATTTTGTAAAAAAACCCCATTAAAATCATGAAATACATAAAAAAAATATTAAGGCATCTAGCGTACTACAATACCAGTCATGATTATGAATATTTTGGAATACTACCAAATAATATTCCAATTAGTTTCAAAAACATATTTTAGTAAATGAACAATGTAATGTTGAATGAAAATACAGTGGAACCTCGTTAATTCGAAATTCAAAAGAAAACATTTCAAATTATATGTGGAACCACATTGATTCCATATTTAAAAAAAAATTTGAAATCATGATAAAATTGCGAAAAATGCAAAAAATTCATGAAAAAAAGTGGTTCATTTTGCGAAATCGTAAGTATTTTTTTGCATATTTCAAGAAATCATTTCAAAAACAATATTTATTACAGTAATGTGTAGATTGCACCATTTCTATTACTAAAGTGTTTCACATTTACATACTTAGTTTTCATTTGCGAAAAAAAAATGTTTGGATGGTCTTAATCGAAAATGTTTAGAGTCGTCTTTGAATGGAAGACTTCTTCAATCTTCACTCGATTTTTTCTTTCGATTCTGTATTTTTTCTGACTCGGACCAACACAAGCACAGTTATAAGAAGTACAATACAATGATAAGTCAGTCATAACTTCTTCCAAAGAAAATTAAACATTCTAAGAATACAAATACAGTTTTTAGAAAAAAGAATTGAACTAAATGGGGATTTAAAAAAGTAAAAAAACAATTTTGATCGCGTCCAAGTACGTGCAAACTAAAACTTCTGCGCATATCATGGTAGTCAACTGAAGACAGCATACACAATATTCTTCAAGCTACTATGATAAAGGTCACTACCCGGGTGCCCGCAGTCAAAAAGCCATGCGCATTGTTAGATTTTTATAATTTTAAATTTGTCAAATTATGCGACAAATGATGAAAGTTTAAAAAAGTTAAGTTTTGAAAAAAAATTATTTCTAATTACAAATTACTGTTATTTTTTAATTTTCGGGTTTAACCAACTACTATGAAATGAACATTTTGAGTTTTGTGTATTTTATATGTTTATAATATACGAATTTCGAATTAAAGGGATTTTACTGTATAGATATAGTATTTTGTAGAATATAGCGTAGTGACCCTTCAGGGATTAAGATGATAATAGGATCAATGTATTGTCAATACCAATTTAATTAATTTATATTTATCAGGATATGTATAATATATATTTTTTTAAATAGATAGTTTAGTAGACAATATTTATATTCTGAACAAAAAGAAACAACCGGAGCATATAAATATCATCTAAGAATACGAAAATTCATCAAGCCAAGAGTGTGTCACCAAACACGTACGTACACCGATGTCCAAAGTCATTCATTCACGTGGATGAGGCAAAATATTCCAATGGTTGAGGAGACAGTGAGTGTTGAGGACTTATCTGATACAATCTTCATTTTTTCCCTGTTTATGCTACAGATTCTGTTTGATTTTTTCCATTTAGTGGATATGTGTTTGGATCTTTTGTAACTGGTAATGTAAACCTTGGGTTCAGACACAAACTGGTAGCTGGGATTTCTTCCGTCACAAGGGAAATTGTCTGCGGAACTCAGTCTCCTGAGTTGGCTAACAAATACATGCTGTTTGATTATAAGTTATACATGCTGAGATGTTTTCACCTTATGTTCCTGGGCGCAGTCGGTGAGGTGGAGAAGGTATTTGCCGCTGCCTCACATAAGAAAGTCTGGGACCATTTCAGTAAAGCGCAACGCAAGAACATTGAGATCTGGAAAAAGCAGTCTTCGGTAAGTCATGACGGAAGGTATTACCTGTTTATTTTCCTCATTGCAGAGTTCTCCGTATCCAAGATGAAAGGCTCATATTTAAAATGGTTTGTATAGGGGATATCCAAAAACTGGAGGAGTAACAAGTTTCGGAAATATTTTTGCAGTTTTTTTTTTTTAATAAGCGTAATATTAATTTACAAATTCAAACTTTTTTAATTATTAATCTTTTCCAATTATAAAGTAATACTTAGCAGATACAATGGGCTGAAGAATGAAAACTTGGCGAATGCTTAATTTAAACTAATAAAAATGTAAATTGAACTAACTTTATGCTAAAAAATCTTCATGCATTTTGTATTTAGATTGTTTCTAATCTGTAACAGGATCAAAATTAACATAAAAAGAAAAAGCAATGTTTTTTTGGGAAATGTCAACAGTTATTATTAGGGGTTTCATTGTAATGCTCCAATTCAATATATGTACAGGGTTATCTGGAAAACATTAATAACTTCGCAGGACTATATTCCTGCCTTCGTTATGAGTCATAAATGTTCAAGCAGCCATGACCTAATTAATATCAATAGTTTGGTTATGTTTTCCAGATAACCCTATATATAATATATATAATAATATATAAGATATACAGTAAAAATTGTAAGTATCATAAATAAATTTTATTTCTGTAAAATTTAGTCAAGGACATAAATAACGGTAAATTAATTTAAGTATTACTGCTTGTCACTAACCACCCCCATTCCAGAAGCATCCGCGGTGAGTTTACAGTATATACTTAAGTAATGCATGCTTTTTAAGCGATAAAATTGTTGTTTAACTTTTAAGGACACTGTTTAAGGTAAGTTAGTTAATGCGAAATACATATAAGGGTAATCTGAAAACTTTCCGACCTTAATGTGAAGATGGCAGCACTTGTCAATAAAAGCTAGGGAATATGGCTACGCATCTTTTGACAGATACTTACCAAAATTTCAGCCATTTTGGAGGCTCAGTTGTTGTTTGACAATCGTTTGAGTGAGTCGATGTGAGTGTTATTGTGAAAATGGAGAAAATCGAGTATCGAGCAGTCATTATATATTTGTTTTTGAAAGCCAATATGCCAACACAAATCAAAGGTGAGTTGGACGCTGTGGACGGGGACCCTGCACCATCATTTACCTCCGTGAAATTTTGAACAGCTGAATTTAAACGTGACTGTACCAGTTTGGGAGACGATGAACGTTTGGGATGTCCAAATACTGCAACCACTACATGCAGATAACATCGCTAAAGTTTACAAATGGTGCTAAACGACCGTCGAATCAAAGTGAGAGAGATAGCAGAGACTATGAATATGTCCAAAAAATGTATTTGTCACATATTGAACCAAGATTTAGGCATGAGAAAGCTGTCCACATGTTGGGTGCTGCGTTTGCTCACGTTAGACCAAAAAATTGTTCGAATGAACATGGCGAATGTCTTTGGACTAGTCGTGGAGTTATCTTAATCGATTATCTTCAAACAGGAAAAACCATTACAGGAGCATACTACGCGTCATTACTTAACAAGCTAAAGGCAGAAATTGCAGAAAAACGGCCACATTTGCAGAAAAAAAAATTGTTTCATCAAGACCATGGCGAAAATTTATGAATTACAGTTTGAACTGCTTTACCACCCTCCTTAGCCACCTGAACTGGCCCCAAGCGACCTCTTTTTGTTTCCTAATCTAAAAATTGCGCTCGAAGGAGAGAGATTTTTGTCAAATGAGGAGGCCATCACCTTTGTAAAATGAGGAGGCGATCACCTTTGTAAACTATTATTTGGAAGAGAAAGACGTCGAGTACTAATTGGACGGGTTAAGGGGTTACGTGTAGTCAGGATTTTCAAAAAATCTTTTTTTTTTGTATTTTCTTAAAGTAAAATGTTTAAAAAATATTGTGTGTAAATATCAACTCAATCCGACTATTACTTTTAAAGACATCTAATGATAACTGTAGGGCCCTCTACTGCTGTCCGTACTTACACGCGGACGGCAATAAAGCTGGCCGGGCTGACTGAAGAGCGTGACTGCTACGGAATGGGTTTTTTTACCTGAGTAATTCTAAGAATAATGTACGAAATTTCTTTTATACTTATGCTTTTAGACAGAAGACCCATTAGGCTAACTGAGATTTGATTTAGTGTTAATATTCAGTGGTAGTGAAACCGAACAGTCGATAGGTAGTTGTGCGTGTACAATAATCATTTTCAAAAATTTATAATGAGAAATTATGAATGTATGCAAGGAATATTAATGATTGCCAATGCAATATGATTAAATTATGGACCTAATGCACACCGGTATGCTGAAAAACTCGATATAGAGTGCATAAAAATTGCTGACTAACGTGCAAATCAGGTCATTCGAGAAGGCAAAGAAGACGAAAACAAATCGACATCTTGGAGGCTTACACATCGGCAGAAGATCTATTATATGTACCAGAAATAGACGACTCTACGTAAGTAATTTTTAAAATTGTATTTGTTTTAATTATTTATGCATAAAACTTTAAACGCGTTTTTCTCAAAATAACGTCTTCAAAAACGGTGTCCACGATATTTTAAAAACTACTCTACTGATTTAAATGAAATTTAAACATCATATTTTAGGCATTAAAAACTTGTGCTTAATCGAAGGATTTTTTTTTTATAAATAATAAATGAGTGATTTTTTCCCTCAAATTTCATAATTAAGTGATATAATAATTAAAACGATAGGTTTTAGTAATTTTTAACGAATTTATTGCGTACTACACACACTAGGTACACACCATAGATGATACAAGATGGCCAACTCACAAATGTTGCCAATACATAAAATATTAAATTGACCTATAGATAATATTAAGCTTTCAAAGACCGCCATTTTGTTAAATTTGAAAAAAAAAAAGCTTCGATTAAGCACAAGATTAACTATTGAACTACTAATTTTTTGTTTCAATAAATTTAGATAAACCACTAAGAAGCACTGATGGACACCGCGAGGCACTATTTGCAAGACAGGGGTCAAGAATCGAGCTTCTATTGTGGTCCAGTATTAATAATTTTATTTGAAATTTTCAGTTTAGTTACTTAAAATATAGTGTAAAACTGGTATTATGTATTGAATCAAAACATTACACAACCGTTCAAAAAAAATCTTGAAAATGTCTATTTTTTTGCGCCTCTAACTACACGTAACCCCTTTAAAGAGATGGGAGTATTGCTATGAGAAGTGTGTAGACTTACAGAGGACTATGTAGAAAAATAAATTTAAAGAAAAAATGTTGTATCTTTGTTAGGTCGGGAACTTTTCAGATCACCCTCGTACTTCAAGAACTTGGTAAGTTTGAGTGTCATTTTGCTGCATTACGCGATTGACCAAACATACTCAATTTTAGAGAACTAGCACTTCATGTAGTGCAATATAATCTGCTTCTAATAATCTGGTCCATTAACAATTATTTCTATTTTCATTTTGAGACAATTATTTTATTTTAACAAATATTTAATAATTGAAAAAAAGGTGGACTAGCGTCCTGAATCTCAGGTACTCTAAATTTGTGATCATCAATGTTATGTGAGCCATTACTGGTACATTGACAGAAATCTACAGGTTTGCACAATTTTACAATGTTTTTATTTTAGAATAATCCAAAATTAGTAATACAGTAAAAGCTCGTTACTACAAACAACTATAATTCGAAATTCGGTATAATTCAAAAAATTTAATCCTATTTTATCCACCTCAAATGAATTTTCCTACAAAATGCTTCCTATAATTCGAAAAAATGGCTAATTCCAAATAGGAAAAAAAATTCAGACGAAATTATGAAATTTGACACAGTCATTTGTGTAAATGTGAACATTTGTTTTTTATACCTGCGCTGACGGGAATGACCGCTCAGGGCGCTCACAGGGCTTTGATCATCTGTATGGTATGACGGTAAAAAAGTCATAAAACATCCCAATGGGCGGCGGGCAGCGCACAGGCGGGGGCGTTTTATGGCTCCTCTTTTATGATTTGTCATATTGTGCACCCTTTTGAAGTTTAAATTGTTACATCTTTGTGTTTTACTAAAATTGAAAATATATTATAGTATCGCGTGAAAACATTTCGTCGTTGACTCTTTTTTGTGCTTTTATCTGTGATTTCCGTGAAAACTTTCGATATTTTAATCTCTTTATTTACGATTTTATTATATTTTGTGTTATTTGATAAGTGTGAAGAATATTAGATATTTTATTGCGTTCACATGTTATATTGTATTTTGACTAGTGTTTCGTTTCAAATGAAAATGGCGTCAGTTCGCGGCGCATACAAAACGTTAACTATTACGATGAAAATGTATTTGATTAAAGACGTGAACAGGAAAATTGAGAAGAAGGGCAAGATTGCGAAAAAATATGGTATCGCCAAATCGACTGTTTCAACAATTCTAAAAAATCGCGCCAAAATTAAAAAGCACAGTGAAATGATGTACAATATTTGCTGTTTTTATTTTTCTGTTTTAAAATTGAATTGATGGCTCAAGATTTTGATCAAGATCAAGATGGGATCAAGATCAAGGGAGTTTATTTTAATTTTATTGAAACCACTGACAAAAATGAATGCAACATTGGCCAAATAAATGTGTTTAAAAATACATGTTAAAATATGCATTTGTTTACACCTGGAAATGTTTAGAAAGTGTATTGATGGTTTAAAAACTTCCTACTAATTCTACTTCCCTAATTCGAAAATCGATTTTTTTTTTAATTTCGGTCCCCTGAATTTCGTATTAAAGAGCTTTTACTGTATTATTAATATTTAAAATGTTAACTTTATGGTTAGACATTATAACAGAGTGTTAGTTAATTTAGTAAAAACCACTACCAGATCTAAGGTCTACCGGTTTCGAGACATACCCATCTCTTCGTCAGGACCAACACTACACTACTATGTTCACAACACTGTTATGAACATAGTAGTCTAGTTTTGGTCCTGATGAAGAGACAGGTACGTCTCGAAACCGGTAGATCTTAAATCTGGTGGTGGTTTCTCTGTTACTCTGTTCATTCAAAATTGACTAATGTGTGATTCTTTAGGTTAACATGAATGTGATTTCTATTTCTATTTATACCCGAAAACATTGGCTGATTTCTGAACCATAATATTTAACCAGGAATCTAAATCTCATGCCTATCTCTGTAGAATACAGCATGAATCACGGTGTAATGCATTTGGTCCACATATACTTTTTGTGTGCAATATCTGTCCAAATTCTGTATTGAATTTTTTTTAGCTGTATTTGGAAATTCTTGAAGATATTTTTTCACTATGAAGATAATGATTTATGTTTTTAAATATTTAACACCAATCACATATGACACAACATAGACTGTGGCCCAAATATGTTACATCCTCTACGCATGTGTATTTTTTTGTATTTATGACACCCCGACAATAATTCATTGCACACTCTTAAATATTTTATTACACTAACAACAAAGTATGATGATTAATGAAAAAATATGATTTATTAATAAATTAGAAAGACTTGCAGAGAAGTCAAATCAACGAAAAAATATTTGGCTGCTGCCGGGACTCTAACCCAGATCTCCTATCTATTCGGGAAGGTGCATTACCAATACGCCACATTTGCCTCGTACCTTTTCGTCAATATATCCTTATCTGTAAGTCTCATTTTAATTAATTGATTATGGTAGCAGCCAAATATTTTTTCTTTGATTTGATTTTTCTGTATGTCTTTCTAATTGATTAATAAATTTGGTTTTTAAAATTCACAGACTTTGTTCTGAAATTGCAATTTCACAATAAGAATGTGTTCTTTAATATAAAAATATGATGTTTATTTTGAAGTATTTGTAAAGGAATTTCTGCTAGTTCAGAGGTGCTTCCAAGGTTAAAGACCCGGTTTATAAGATGGGAAATCTTTCGAAGGTAAGGTAGATTTTTTATTTTGTCAACTGGATCAAGATTGTATTCAATTTAAAAATATAAATTCATGGGTCATCCATCTTCTGCTGTCGCCAGAAATATTTCTAACACATTTCCACAGTGAATAAATATAACATTATCTATAATCTTCAATCTGTGAGTTCTAGTTTTATAGTGAAATTGTTTGAATTTGTAAATTTTCCAATCTTATTACTCACTCAGTTTGGATCAATCTGCAACATCTCGTGATTGTTTATCAGATGATTTTATGTATACAACAAGGTGCCAAGGAAATTAACAAGAATAAAAAATATATACATATAATATTTTAAAGTTATTTTTGTATGTATTTTCAAACATTTCAGGTTACAATTATTTTTCATTACTGCATCTTAGTTATAGATGGCCACAAATACATTTCCTGGTTTCCCGGAAATTTTGACAAATAAATTGTTATTAAAATGGTATATAAATAAGATTATGACAATGACATACATACAATTATTATACATATACAGTAAAACCCTAATAATTCGAAATTTGACATAATTCGAAATTTTTTAATTCCAAAATGTCAATTTCATAGTAAATTAACTGCTATAATTCGAAAACCCAGTTGATTCGTAATTCGAAATAATTTTTAGCCCCTCGCGCCATAAAACAATACATCTTAGTCCGCATAATTTGAATTTTTCTTGAAATTTGAAAAAAATATTTTGATTTTTTCGCAATTGAGAACATCAAATATGTCAATGATGGCTATTTTAGTATTAGAAATATTGTGATCTTTGTATAAGCCTAATAAATATTGCGTATTCAAAATGATTTCTTGAAATATGAAAAAATAGACTTACACAAAAATAATGGCTTTTTTCTTGTATTTTACAATTTTTAGCAATCGCATCGCATTTTTTTTATTTTTTACCTTGAATTTTGAATTAACGAGGTTCTACTGTATTCTACAATAATACATATTATTTTTGACAATATTTTGCTTATGTTCATTGTCAGAAACTAATCATATCAACGCTACCATTATCAAGTTATAACTACTGCTTTTTACTATATAGCAGTCACCTCCTATAATTTTTTTATTAAAAGATTAATTGAGCCCGAATCGTATTTCAATATAAATTAAGTAAATATTGAAACTGGAGGTGCAAAAATAATTGTAATATAACTGACAATTTGATTGTATTTTAGGAAATTCGCGTCCTCCAGTTGGAAGATTTCCTACAAGAAACTGGTGGGGGAGAAGAAATGGATGTCAGTGATGAAGAAGGCGGGCCCCACAAACGTAGCAAGATTGAAGAGGAAAATCTTAGGGTGAGTTTTCTAAATATTATTCTTAAATATAGTTAAAGTGAGTAATCAAAAAATATATTTAATTAAAAAAAAAAATTGATGTAACCATTGCACATATAAAATTTGTTTTATTATCATTGGTTAATATTTTTCATTAACAAATTATTTTGAAAATTTCAAAATGGCGTAGTTATATGCTGTCCCGCAAAGGTCCTTTTCTGTGACGTCTGCAGCTACTGAAGATAATCACGTCGCCAGGGTTTGAGTGCTTATATGAAATGATAGTTTTTTTGTGCAAATGAGATCACTTTGAAAATAATTATAATTTTTTTTCTAAAAAAGACTGATGCTAAAAATTCATAATATGTAAACGGCGCACTTTATAAAAAAAATTGTTCACATCGTAGATAATACTATTATTAATAAGAAATTTGCAAAATTTTAACAAAATCAGCTTTAGGCTAGACATCCATTTTTCAAATGTCAAATGTTGATGTATGGTGTCATTGGATCGTGCAGTTTCAAGACGAGAAGGAGACCTCAACAAATCTAATATTGCATAAACATTGTACTAGTACATATATTAATAGGAACGTTGAGATACAAGGAAGAAAAGAGGGAACCATACGGAGTGCCATTGCTCTATATGTGAATGCTAAAATTTGTGGAAATACCCGAGAGTAGCTTGCGTCCAACGGAATAGTCAAAATGTTTACTTATTTTAACTTTTGAAAAATGCTCCTATATTATTTGAGTTAAATTATTTTTTCCGTAAAGAATTTAAGAAACATATTAATCATTCTGCACTCCTTTTTAAAGCAATGATAAGCAATGACAAGCATATCGTAATATGACGATCACAAAATAATTACGCCCACATGCATGTGTGGCAAACGAAGTCATATCTTGATCATTTGAAATATGCATTTGCAGTGAATGTGCCGCCTTAATAGTTTTTGAGCTATCATCTCCACCGGTCTGAAAAGGAAGTTTTGCAAAAGGATATAATTTGTTTAAAAATATACTTACAATGCTAGATTCAAATGACTAACTCAGCCAATTTTTGGAATTCTTGAATTGAATGATGACTCTGAACTATAATTTGAAAAAAGGTGTAAGATAAAGCAAAAAAAAAAAAAATTTTGAAAATGTCATGAAAGATACAGAATCATGAACCTTTTAGATGTATCTGTCATTGTAAGGAATAACCCATGAGGGTGTTGATATTTAGTTTAATTAATAACCAAAATAATGTGTGGCTATAATAGTTTTGTTCGGGAAGTTCACACCTGTTAGGAATTTCACAGTCAACTAATGGATCGCTATGATTGCCCTGTAAAGTTAAATAATGTCAAATATATTTTGATAAAATTTAAAATTAAAATTACAGTATACTCCCAAGTATCCAGGGTCGCGGTCTGGTTGTGGATTAACTGGGGCAATACGAGATTCCTTTTTTTTTTTTTAATATTTCAAAATTCTTTATAAAATGTAAACTTTCTTCTATCAACTAAGTAATATTTTGTAAATAAAAAGTATTAAACTCAAGATATTATGAACGTACAGAATTGTAAAATTGTGAACATTCTAAATCATGGAATTTCGGGAATCCCCGTCAATAATGTATTTATTTTGACACAAGCGGGTTTTTATTCCCTGCCACCCTGGATAACCGAGAATCTAGTGTAATTTTGCTTTTAAAAAATTGCTTTATCATTCTAAAAAATGATTATTTTTTTTGGGTACATCTAACTTGTGGGGTATTCAAAAAAATTGTCACCGAGGATTATTAATTTAGAATGTATCTACTGAATTATAGATTTTACATATCTATTTCTTCCAAAATCATGCTCCCTATAAATTTATAGGCTATGTTTCCTATAAATTCGCAAATTTAATACATCATAAATTAGCAATCCTCGATGACTGCATTAATATTTTTTTTTGATATTTCTGCCTTTGCTTTAATACCTCACATATTTATATACCTGTATGAAAAGCAATTTTTTTTCATAACTTGATTTTGTTTAAACTTGTTTTAAAAAAGAAAATTATTTTATCTAAACTTTAATATGTACTTAACAGTTCAGTGAAATAATTTCATACAAATTTTTCAATTATAAAATGTACAAATCAAATTGTGTGGAAATCTTGTAAAGAGCCTCTTTTGGATTTGTTGCGACCATAAGGGCCGGTTTTATCAACTTTGTTTATTATGAAAGTTTGTCTAAAATATATATTTTTGCATTTTTCAAACAACCAAACAACCCGTTTTGCTAAAAATATTCTTTAAACAAACAATTATTATAAACCAAGTTGATATCACTGACCCTAAGTCATTTCTTATACTAATGCTTTTTCACGATTGTTACTCTTTGTAATAACAAATCAGTCGCTAAAATCATTGAGTACGATAATGAAACCCAGTACAAGTGGGTATGATGAAACCTGTATTATTATTTTCTAGTTATTGATTTAGGTTCCTATGGCTTCTTAAAAGGAAATATTTTTGCAAATTTGAAAATAATTTTTATCGATAATAAGAAAATAATTACCATAGTTTTAGTGAACTAATTTTAAGTATTATTTGGTAATCACAGGAAGAAAATGATAGTCTGAGGTGCCAGTTGGAGGCGTACAAAAATGAGATTGACTTGATGAGGTCAGAGAATATGAGCGAACTCGATTTGAAGGCCCAGAATATACAGCAACTGAAGTCCCGCATCGGAGTCTTGGACAACCAATTAATGCAAGCTAAGAAAAATCAGATGGCCGAATCTATTAAATTAAAAGTTATGGAAGCAAAATACAAGAATATTGGTACAATGGAAAAGAAGGATGAAGAAAAAGTAGATAAAGATGGAATTATTAACTTAACAGATGAGAAGGTGAGATTTTTTCTTATTTTCTGCCAATATACTGGTTTTTCTAAGAATCGTTAATTTCTACTTTATATGTTTACATTCCACTTTTAGTTTTTGACAATTTATATGGAGTAGTATGATAATAATATTGCAAAAATTGTTTAGGCGTGTTTTTATATAGTGAAATTTGAATAGAATAATAAATAGTACATAATTTTTAAACTAAACAACCAAAATTTGTTGAAAAACAACAATTGTTGCTATTAGCTACAATACATTGATTTTCTTTAAAAAAAATTTAACAATTGTAATTAATGAAAATGAAATAAAAACTAATTAATTATTGATTTAAAAATGATAGGTAAATAAAAATTAATACAGTTATATTCTTAATCTGATTTAAGATGAATGCGGATCCAGGTAGGACCTTTGAGAAATAGTGAACCAATCAAAATGGGGCCATTCTATTAAATAAATATGTGTTTTTTTCAGACTGAAAGCAAATCATATGATCTAACACAGAATCTCTCAGATAAAGAAGCTAAATTGATCGGAATCATCTCAACATTCCTGCACGTACATCCATTTGGAGCGAGTACCGACTACTTGTGGTCTTATGTGCAGAAAATGGAACCTGAGATTAGACAAAATCAGTTAGAAGATTTACTTTGTAGATTCCCCACAGTTTTCATACAAAATGTATCTGGAGTAGGGGCAAACATTGAGCGAAAATGGATCTTTAATGGTTTTACTGTATTGGATAATTAATTCCGAGTGTGTAGTGCGACGAATCACATGACATATATTTATATAACATACTGATAGAAATATTACAATACTTATTGTAAACAAAGTACTTTACTGTGCGCAGGTTTATCAATTTTACTTCTGCGATTAAATAATGCAATGATTAGACTAACTGTTTTTGTTTTTTAATATCGTGTTAAGATTACATATATTTGTTTTATATTTTTTATAAAGTGTAAAAATATAATGTACCGTAATATTTTAAGTCTTAAGGTGGAAAGTCATGTGCACTATAAATTTGAAGTTGGATCTCATTGAACTGCAGATCAAATCAAACATTAAAAAATACACAATTATGTCCACTTATATATGATTTAAAAAATCGTGTGTTAAAAAGGGACATTCATTTCTAATTTCTTAGTTTTATGTGTTATTTTGGGTCAGAAAAGGGTTATTAGAAAAAATATTTGTAAAATAAAATAAAAGAAACAGCTTTTACCACCCAGTTTCATTTATTTCACCTCCACTATTGTTGAGGTTTTACATTTAAAACATTATTATCATTTAAAAAAAAATACATTAATTTTTTTAAAATACTAATGTATTTTTTAATATTTTTAAAACACGGCATAATACCCCAGAAGACACAAACCGGAAGATTCTGAGTGGCCGTAAAAACCTTAGAACATTCTTATTTTTAAATATATTAACGTTCTTTGTATACTGTCGAATCTGAAAAAAATCGATTTTCGTTTTACTTTCTAAGACTATCAAATTTACTGTACATTTTTGGACAGCGTTAAAAAAATCAGAATTTTCACTTCGAAAAAGACAAATATAAGGGAAAATTAACCTTTTTAACATAATCTGTAAGCATAGAGTAAATTGGATAGTTTGATAGTAAAACGAAAATTGAATTTTTGCAGATTCAATAGTAACTGTATGTAATGTTTTTATTCAACATTTATTATTTTTAATCGTAAAATAAGTCCTTCATTTAATTAACATAATTAAATAACTTAATTATATAAAACATAGTTTTAACTTTTTAAATTCTTATTGTGCAATCTGAATCAATGTTTCAATAAAATTATTTCAGCATCATATGTTATTTTTTATTTAAAATTTGTGATTATGACAGCTATATTTGAAAACAGGATGTAACAGTAAAGTATTCATCATTTATTCCTGTGTCGGTGGTTTAACGTAGGTCTACATGTTATGGTAAGTATTTAACATCTACCTTATTTACCAAAACTAAATTGTTATTTGTTGTAATCATCGAAAAGACATTTTCATGTCAAAATTACTAAATTAAAATACAGATTTTTTAATTAAAAAATATTTATTCATTACTCTTGTATTTTCGGCCAGTGAGTAAAAGAGATCAGAATATTGCACATCGCAGTTAAATCTAGTAGAAAGACCACGACAATACCACACATTTCTTGAAAACGCAAAGTAAACATTTTATAACTTTGCAATTCAGCTCAATAAACAAATACACAAGGTCGTCTACCTAGAAGGTCATTTGCATATTAACTCATGCCATCAGAAATACTACCACGTTGTTACAATATTTTACTTTGTAATGCATATTTCGAGTAAATGTTCTATACTTTGTACTCCAGCTCAATAAATTAATAAGTATAAGCCCACCTCTTTAGTTGCGTACTGACCCGCGCCATCAAACTACCACGGCGAGGATAGCTACTAATACACTGATTCAATGTATTGTCAATTGTAAACAATCATATCAGTGTATTAAAATATGCGATGTTATGAAACCCAGATTGTATCTGCTAGCCATAATTTATTGGCATTGTGTTGAATGTATGTTATTTATTTTTACTAAAATTGATAAAATGTATAAGTTTGTATGTATGTTATATACATGTAGCCTGTAGTATTTTAATTCAAGGACTCTATCTAAAACTTCTAAATTATACATACATAAATATATGGATGTTTATTGCTGACGGGACATTAAATTTTTTTTTACAGAAGTATCGAATTATTCTAATAAGAGTTGAGATTAAATAAAATTGGCGAGTTATGTGTGTATTCACATGGCCCATGACATAGCTTCCAACCCAAAAAACACAGAACTGAGAAAATGGCTTGCAATAATCTAAAACGTCGATATTTTATTTATTATTGTATTTTTTTTTGCATAGGACTCCTTGTAGAGATGTTTTTTTAACATTTTTTAATGTATTTTTGTATTTGTTTATTTGGAAATATAACAGATATAAGAAATGATATATACAATTATACGAGAGTGAACATAGTAAATAACATATTAACTTATATCCTAACATATCTCACATATAAATAATTTGAAATAGTACGTAATAATAATATATAAACATGTTAAAATAAAAGACATCAAATGTAACAGTAGTGAGTAGAACATAATAAAGTAAATAACAATAGTAAAATATACGTATTACCTAAATTTAATTGTATCTTGCATTGCAGTAATGAATCAATATTCAGTTTTTAATCAAGTATTAATTATAAGAAAAAACTTTTATTTACGAAGATATGTTTCATGTTGAAAAAACCTATCAGAGTATTTTTTCATGTGTGTTCCACAATTCTATACACATTTAAATTATAATCTTTAAAATAAAAAATCACTTAAATTGTACGCACACAAAAACTTCCAAAATAAAAAATAATCTCCTCTATTCTCAGGATACCAATAAAGCATAACAATCATATCTTCACCACTATTATGGAACATTGCACACTGACAATTTAGAAGTTGGACAGATGTCTTGCCACTTCTCGCAGAAACTTAACGAGTATGTCTTATCTATTTTCATTCTTACTAATATAACAACTTTGCCATCTTGAGAATAAGGGGGAACATTTGTATTGCTTGTCTCGTGTCGTGCCTGCGTACCCATCTTCTCGTATAAACTGAAACAGTCCAACTGACCAACTAGCACAGGAATAAAAAATGACATCAAAGTAAATCTAAGTGGTTGTCGTGTCTGCTGTTGTCTGAGTTTCCTGTGTTGCCTTCTCACTGTCTACAATTTGACGGTATTCACTCTCGGCATCTACTATGTCCCTGTCGGAACCTCCTGCCTGGTCTCCGCTCCCTGCCGCTTGCTGGTTCTGCCCCCCTCGAACTTTCATCTTGAGGCGGATTTCGCGCATACGTGCTTCTAGAATGCGCTCACGTTTGCTCTCACGTTCAAACATCTGGGAATTGTTAAAATAATATTTCTGTGTATCATAATTTTTTTGAGTTAATCAATTATTCGACTTTTTTGTTTCGCAAGTTTCAAAATAATAAAATCATTTCTACTACATCTCATTAACCCTTGGGAATGATATTGTTCCTCACGGGAACACAGGTAAAGCACAGGGTGGTTCACTGAGCCTCGCTTGTGCTGATCGATGACGTCAGTGTACGACGTCACAAAAAAATCACCTTTCCCAAAGAGAAAAAATCCAATAGGTTTTTTTAAATCTAGTCCAGTTTCGCAGCATGGTAATAGTATTCCAGTGGTCCAGTAGAAGGCAGGTAGTAAATGGTAGTCAAGGCAGGATAATTTTGTCCAAAGACAGGCGATGGCGAGCTTTGCCATGGCCTGCGCATGACATTTATTTCGAAACGAGGTGCCAGCCCCATGTTCGACCATTGCAGGGGTCTAAACCAATCTGGGCCAGCCGTAACCACAATCCGCCGCCTAGTGGCCGATGGCCACACTACTCATAATTCAAGACATAGCTCCATGGTAAGTGCTCCCGTAATAAAATATTAAATAAATAGTAAATCACCCTTTACGGAAGTCATTCACATACAATGCTCACTATGCACGGCTCCTCGGGTCTGTTTAAAAAAGTTCTGGTAACGTCGGATCAGAAACAACTGTTTTATAAGCAATTACTTAAGGAGGTATTCTAGTCTAGAAATTTTAAAAAATCAAAAAATTTTTTTTTGTATATTTCGTAAGTTTAGACATTCAGAATTATATCCTCAAAGGAATTTTTCAAAATTCCAGTTATTTACCGAGATACAGCGATTTCGATGGTGCGGCAAGTAACCGGAACAAATCGAACAATAGAGGGGGCGATGTTGCCGACTACCTGTGGATGGATTACCTCATAAAACCTTTCTTACATACTATACCTAAATAATGTGTATTTAACTGAAAGTCATATTAACATATTTTTTTGAAATCTTTTCGTTTTACTATTTAGTTCAGGTTAGTATCGAGTCAATCTTTAAACATCGTTGATGTGCGTTCTCTGCAAATATTTTACAAATATTTTGAGTGAATATTATAGTTTTTGTGTAAAATGGATAAAAAAGTTCAAAATACACATGGTGCTAAGTGTGCGTATAGAAAGACGAAAAGACAATTTAGAGGTAATCAACATACTGTAGAAGAAGAAATAAGTTTCACTAGTGCATCCGCAGTAAAATTGAAAAGATCGGGTGACGAAGAAGTTATAATAGAAAAAAATTACGGCTATTGCATTTTAGAATTTTTATCTATTTTCACATCTCTTTCATTATTAATTCTGTGTTCTACGTGTAAGCAAAACATAACATTTTCGTTATACGTCAAAATATAAAAATCGTTGAATTCTTTAATATGGACTTTTGCTCTGAAACACATAATGCAGGAACGCGGACCATTGAAATTGCTAATTTTTTCGCTGTTAGTATTTTCAATGAAGGTTCTAAAATTACTAAACGTTATGGGAATCACGATTGGTCCAGAAGCCCATGCGTTCGCTGGGAAACGGGACGAAGTTCAGATCAAACGCTCTGAAATCCGAGCTTCGGATGCTTCAAATGCTGCTCGTCTACAAGAAAGAACTTCAGAGAATGAACATTTTGAAGTGGAAAAAGGTCCATTGTATGAAGCAGGAATCGCCGATTAAAAATATGCAAGTATACTGTACTGAAACTTTACTCAAAACTTTAAATGCGTTTTTCTAGAAATTACATTTTTCAAGCTGGCGGACATGATATCTCAAGTTCTACTAAACCGATTTATTTAAATTTTTGTGTGAACCTTCTCTATACATCCCTCTATAGCCCCTACCAGATTAAAGTCAAAATTTTTATTTTTACTATTAAAAAAAAAATTTTACTGTTAAAAAAAAATGTGTTTTTTTTTTCAAATGGCCACCATTTTTTAATTTTTAATTTTTATTTCTCCGAGGTAGGGGCGATAGCGACATCTTTACTAATTAAGAATCCGTTAGAATTTTTTGTTTCAGATGACCACAAGGGTTGGAACCATATCCGCCAGGACATCCCTTTTTTTGGACCCCCCACTTTACCAGCCGATAACTTTTTGAATTTTGATTTTTTTATTTTTGATTTATTCTTAAAATATAAATAAACGAATCATAAAAAAATGTATATGAAAAATATTATTTGTTTCTTTTTTACAAAGCTCTAAAAAAATGCCCGAAATTCGTGCCTCTAGACTAGAATACCCCCTTAATGCGTTGTTAGGCGGTCTAAATTAAGAACGTAAGGCACTATACAATATGGTTTCGTCACCGCCTCATCTGAGTCTTAAAAAGGCCCTTTTCTGGGCTGCCAAGTTGAATCCGTTCCATTTATGTATCAACATCAGTCGCAGGGTCTTCGAGTGGATATCAATTCACGAGTGTCGCAACATCGGTTCAAATGTGGAATCTCATACGGAAACCCGCATGTGAATTCTCATATGGAATCATTCCCACATATGCCCTTGCATTGATAGAATATACACCCATACAAAATTTCCAACGGATGCCTCAGCATTCTCCTACACCTTTGATATGAATGAATGTATATACGTTTGATATTTTGTTGTTTGTATATTATCTCACTTGTTAATAATATCAACGAATTAAACAGGTTTGTAATGTAAATATTATATTAAAAATAAATAAATTGAAAAAAAAATTGAAAATATATTATTTACATAATTTGAATAAAATTTTTCATAATATATTTATTTTCATTTTTAACAACACTAATGGTATGCACTCTAGAACAACAAAATTAAACAGATTTATTTCTCTTACTTATTATTTATATGCAATATTTTATTTCACAATAATAAAATATTGCATATAAATAAATGCATAAATGTATTACTAGCTGCTTCAAAAATAAATGTGAGATTTAATGAAAAGTGAAAGATTATAAGGTAAATATTAAAGAAGAGGAGACATTCCAAACTAAGCTTGAAGAAAATAATTTACAATCTAATTACGAAAATATATTAAATACAAAACTTACGTTAGTCAGAAGTAGCTTATCGTTCTTAGCAGATATTCCTAAGTTTTCAGATAGTTCTACTAGATACACTGCTCCCTTTTTGCTTCCACAAGGCACCAATCGTCCCTAAAACCAATTGTTCACTCCTAGTTGCAAACATTTTACAATAAAATAAAGTTATATTTTCATTAAAGGTTGTACCTGATCTTGCGGTCTTATCTTAGTAAGAGGTTCATCACACAGCTGTGCCGTTATGACTGGTGCATTTTGCTTTCTTAGAATATCCCAACAACACAGGCATCCATCCCATCGAGTAGTCATGAATAGTGAAAACCTATCAACCAATTACATTAATTGAATTTCATACCAGAATAAGTTGTAAGGACTGTACATACATCTCACCATAATGTATACCTTAGAGGACTCCAGGCTCCATCTGTTAATTTGGAGCGATGAAAATAAGTCCAGATTATTGGACTCTCTTTACAGTCTTCTGACCAAATTCTTGCTGTCCAATCCCCTACAGTTAAAAAATTCTTCACAAATCCAGGATTTCTCTGTAATGCATATACTGGTCCCAGGTGGGCTGCATACTATATATAAAATTGAGTTCATTATGTAATTATGTATTTCACATTGAAAAATAAGAATTGAATTTTTCAACAGACTGTTAAAAAATATTTTGTATGATACCCTTCCAGGCAGACGTTCTACGGCAGTTTTTCCCTTTCTGTTACCTCCAATCACCAATCCTTGCTCTGTCCCACACATAAATCTGTTTAAATAAGAATGAAAATTTCAGATAAAAGATATGTGTATCTGGTTAACATTAATAAACCTTTTAATTTTCTTATACACATGTGCATACTACTTTTTATTAATGTTACCTGGTAGGTATTGTAGTTTCGTATTCCAGACAACTAACACCCAAGGCTCTGGTTATTAACTGTTCCTCACCAACATTCTTCACAGGGTCAATTATCATTGTGTCTGTTGGTTCTGATAATTTCCTGGTGTCCCACCTAACAATAAATAATATGTAATGATATTATTCTAAGGTAAAACCCTCCTTTTCTGTTTCTATTTTGTACTATCCTACGACAAACTAAACGATTTGTAGACTTAAACATGAATTTCTCATGTACAATTATGCAATAAAATAAAATGGTTTATGGCCCTGATACAATTACAGGTCCTAGTTTTTAATTTTTTTTTAAATAGAGATGCAAACGTGGAATCCATGTGGCATCAGTATATGTATTACTATTTTCAAACTAAGCTAAGTGTCTAAATGAAAATGGGACTAACTTGCTGGTGTCCTGAAATGGGGCCTGAACCACCGACCATCAGATCACTAGGCGAACGCTATTGCACTTGCCTAGTGAATCTGATGGTTGAGTTTGGCTTTGAGTTGGGATGTTTGTAATTGCGCGGGTTTGCTAAATTGTAAACGTCCCAAATCAAGAAATTTCAAGAATTCGTGTCAATAGCGTGTTTATTTTGACACAAGCGGAAGAACGCGCCACGAGTCTAATTGTTAATGTAAATATGCACCTAAGTGGTTATTTTTTAGACTTATTTAATTGTTTATTCTCTTATCTTATATTATATTTGCTCAATATTTTCTTTTCATGCCGTACAGGCGAGTGTGTGAATATGTGTATTTTTTTTGAATTTGGAGTCGTACGTTTGTAAATATTTTTTGATTTTTTTTGCGAAGATTATCTGGGTCATTTTTTTCCCTCCGCCCTGGATAATTAAGAATCTATGGTAATTCCAAAAGCATGGTCTATGAATTGCTACATTAATAAATTTTAACATAAATTTATTTGTCCAGTCAAAAATTGACTGGCTTGAGAAGTTTTTTGTAGAAGATTATCAAACATAATTTTGAATTATGTAATTTTTTTTGCAACTTGCTTTGCCAAACAATGAAAACACGTGTTTGAATTTCGCCTTCAATTTGAATTTTTGTCATGGATCTTACCATTTACATTGACCATCGGTTGAGGAGGAAAAAAATTCCGTTCCTGTTTTTGAATTAATGTACAAAACATTTCGGACGGGATCTCTGTGTGCTTGATGCATTGGACAGACTTCACATGGTTCAGAGCCTTTTCGAGAGTCAAATGCTGCTACCTAATGGGAGAAAAATTAACACTAATATGTAGTCAATATAAAATTATTTACGCCTTGCAATACAAATGAAAGATGAAAAAAAATTTATGAAAGCTTGTCTTAGAGGGCAGATCTCTATACATATATTTTATTACAATAATTTAATGCATGTGATTAGTTTACTATGATTCCCATCAAATTATAAATAAAGTTTAATCATACCAATATGTATTTAAAACGGGAAATAAAAAATTTCCGTCCTATATCAATAATCTCCAACATAGCTAAAATCTATGAAAAAAAAGAAAAAAAACAGCTATTGTCATATACATATATTATTAATGGGAACCAATTTGGATTTATGAAAACAATTAGTACACAAGATGCTGTTGCAAAAATTACTTCAATAATAAACATATAGATAATAGTGACAAATGCATTAGTATATTTATAGACCTAAGAAAAGCATTTGACAGCATCTCCCTTAACAAACTACATAATAAATTAAAAAATATTGGTTTCGACGGTAATTTTCTTTCCTGGCTAAAAAGCTATTTAACATACCGAAAATAAAAAGTAAAAATAAATGGACACGCTAGCACATCAGAAACCACCGATTTTGGCATACCACAAGGAACAGTACTCGGAGCATTGTTATTTATTTTATACTCCAATGACATATTTGAACTGAAATTACATGGCCTAATAGTTTCTCATGCAGATGATACGGTTCTAATAATTAATAAAAAACGTGCACTGAGGCTAATACTACAGCAAATGAAGATGTAAATACTTAAAAAAATGGACAGATGAAAATCTGTAAAGTTGCTGATTAATGAATACTGATAAAACGTATTTTCTCTGCTTTGCTATTCAACAGAAAAAAACAACACAGAAATTAATATTAAAATTAAAAAATATTGATTGTATTATTTGTATGTATTTCTACTTATTATTTGATTAATTATACCTACATGTTTCAGAAAAACCTTTCCATCGTCTCTTTTCCATTTCTCTTAATTTCTCCTTGCACAATTTGTTAGAATAACGTATTTATCATTTTTAACAAATCTTAATTTTGGTTTATCTATTTATTGAACCAGATTGATCCAAATGCCACTCATTAAAAAGGATCAGTACGAAATATCTCATGGTCGGGTTTGGGAAACTCATAACCGTGGTATTAGTGGTTATGACATTATGATTTTTCCCAATGCCAATTGTATTCATTATTGAACTAATTTTAACAAAATTCTACTAACTTGAAAATTAATATTAAAGTCTATACCTGACCACTGAGTAAACCACCAATCAGAGTATTGAGATCTCTTGGATTGAATTCGAGGCAACACAATGGAACGAGTGGCATTATCACCAACTGAGGTTTATTTGGATTCTCTGAAAAAGTTAAATGTAATTAAACTTTGAGACGACAACATATTTTTTATTGTTCTATAAAATATTTTTAACTGAATATTTATCCCTGTTTTTAGTTCTTTTCAGATAACATTAGACCTTCTTCCATTTAAGAAAGACAATTGAATTAGTATGTATAAGTCGTGCGTACAAGACACATAGTTTTGTTGTGTTGGTGTTTATACCTGTAAACACCAACACAATGAAACAATGTGTGTCGATTCGATTGTTTTTCTTAAATGGAGAGGTCTAACTATGTATACTGTAATGTAAAAACCAAGGGGAACTGAAAAATTTTGAATTGGTAGCTTAAGATTCAGAACCTATTTAATGGTACACATACAAAATACTACAGTAAAATCCCATTAATTCGAAATTTGCCATAATTCGAAATTTTTAAAATAAAAAGTCCCAAAATGTTAATTTCATAGTAGATATTAAGCCCATTAATTCGTAATCCGAAATAATTGTTAGCCCTTTGCGCCATAAATCACATAATTCGAATTTTGACAAAATTAAAAAATATATTTCAATGTTTTTTACAATTAAGAACAACAAATATTGAGTACTTTAGTAAGAGAAATGTCGCAATCTTTGTATTAGAATATTTTTTTTTGCGTTTTTGAAATGATTTCTTGAAAAATTAAAAAATACTGACGTTTTTCTCGAAATTAATGAACTATACTTTTTATTTTTTAACAAACAGACTGTCAACAGGTCATGAATGACCGTAATAGATGGTCCTAGAGTGAATACATCTATTGTATAATAATTTTAAAAATGCTGTAGTAGTTGTCAGTTTTATTTTATTTCTAAATGGGAGATTCTCTTCAATCAATTTCATTCAGGCATTAGGGCAAATAATTCAAATTAATACAAATATACCTATGTCCCATATGTAGCTGTGTGTACATTGGTCGAAGGGCGACTTTTGAAATTCCAAATCACAGTGAGTTGCGGCCAACCTCGCTCCACCATCCGCCGACCAACTCAAAAATGTTACGGGTCGTTTAACTGCATTCATGTCTCGGTAAACATTTATTGTTCTACAAGAACTTCTCTCCACTGGAGGGGCGGGGTCTAACTCATTAAAATATGATTGATACACATTAATAGCGTTGTTCTGAAGAATGTAATGTTCCATGTCCTATAAAAAATATAAGCTAGGTTATATGAATTCTTTCATGACCATTAAATAACAACGTTGTCATGTTCAGAATAGATAGTAATAAAGGCCTTCATACCATTGAGGATTCAGTGCATGAGTTTCGAGTAGCAATATGCAGGTGATTATTTTTTGCATATCACTACGTACTAGGATTAGGGTCCATCACATTTTATATTTATTTACCATTGTGTAATACAGTAAAACCTTGATAATTCAAAATTCGCCATAATTTGAAATTTTTTAAAACCACATTTCCCAAAATGTTAATTTCATGGTAGATTAATGCCGATAATTCGAAAACCCCCGAAATTCATCTTTTGAAATAATATTTTAGCCCCTTGCACCATAAATTAATACATTTTAGTTCTTATAATTCAATTTTTTTTAGAAATTTGACAGAATTGAAAAAAAAATTCAATATTTTTCGCAAGTGAGAACAACAAATATATTAATATTGGGTACTTTACTAATAGAATATCAGAGATTATTAGTATAATAAATATTGCGTTTTTGAAATGATTTCTGGAAATATGCAAAAATATAGGAGTTTTTCACCAAATTAATGACTTTTTTAACAAGTTTTACGATTTTTGGAAAATTTCGCCATTGCATTGAGATTTTTTTTTACCTGACAGAGTTCCGCATAATTCGATTTTTTTTCTGCTCCCTTGAATATCAAGTGAGAGAATTTCTACTGTAGGGTTCTTTTTTAAGAAACAACATTTTGTACAAAATTTACAAAACGAAACATTGAAGCACACATGAATACAGCATGAATTTTGTGAAATGTTAGTTCATCATCTTTCTTGGGATGGCCAAATATTATACAAACATATATGTATACTGTTTTCATGGTTTATTGTAAAACATTGTTTATCCTGGTTTGTTAAAAAATATTTTTTTTCCACGTAATAGTTCCACATAATCCCACAACAAACAATCCATCCTGCGTTGAGGTAGGTTCATGTGATCAACTCAGGCAATATATTATGAGGGTAGTGACATTTAAAGTCTTAAAGATGTTTGTTTTACATATTTAAACTAAAATCGCTAATTAATATGGCGATATCAGACAGCTGTGTACATTGCTCAACTATCTGATATTCATGCTGGGTAAGTATTTGTCACATCTTCATATATTGTCTAAAACACTCCAGAATATAGTGCAAACTTCCTAGGATAAACTTCCATAAAAAGGCAATACATAATACAACTGTGTGTGTGAAATATTTTATATATAATCATACTTGTGATAAACGCATAATACATTGGATGTAGGCTTCATCCTTTTCAATTTTCCTTTTATACCTTTGTGTTGTTTCAACATCTGCAGTGTTAATATCTTTAGGCCAACCACCTTCAATGTGATTAATACCTGAGCTGACATATTCGGCTCTGAAATAAAATTGTGGAACATAAGAATTTTTTGTTTCCTCAATGCTATACATATTAATTTTACAATAATATACAAGGCAATTCAATTTAGCTCAGTATTTGATGGAACACGGTTATAAGATATAAACATGATAATTTTATACTTGCAGAATATCACAATAAAATAAATACATATCGGTTGAATATGTACATATGTATTATGTTATTTTCTTGCCTTTAAAGGAATTTATAATATTTTATTAGTTATTAAAATAATAATTATTTTATATGATTAAACATACCTAAAAGTATTGACTTCATGCTCTGAAAAATATTTACCATTTTGTATACTTTGATGAACAGGATTTCGCAATACAAAGTATTTAGAAATATTTTTATCAGGAATGATACATTCACCTAAATCTGGGCCTCTATCAGTAAAAAGGCACTGTTTTCCAAATTCTGATCTACGCTTTGTGTAGGAATGTGTTATATCCATATTTTATATGAAAATATTTTACTTCATTAATACCTCCAAATGTTGAAGGTAGCCACCTTAAAAAGTTACTTTAATTTTATGAATTTGTTTCCATGGTAATATGTTTTGTTTTATCATTGAGATAATGTTGTTACAATCAAAAAATATTTTTTGAATGCAGAAGGCCCATTAGCAAAAAAGTAATTGTGTACTTACTAACAATATGTATAAGAGATTATCAATTATTATAGTAGCTATGAAAATATTTATATATTAAAAAATATAGGTATATGTAAGTAATATTCATTTTAACTCACAAGGTATACATACTCAATTATACTTATACTTTTATTATACTTTTAATAATAATTGTTTAGTACTTACCCAGTTCCTTCACAAATGTAACCAAATGTATCCTTAAAATAATACATAGGACAACATTTATGTGAGAGAAATGGTAATGGTGGGAAAAGCTTTTTCATAAATAATGGCGGGGCTACAACGTTTAGGGTTGAATTCCCTCAATATAGATATTAATAATTCAATGGTAATTGGCATAATAATTGCTAAGTCGAGTCCTCGAATATTTAAATCTAAAAAAAAGGAAAATGAAACTAGAGGTGTATGGTCATTCACTCTCAGAGATTCTGCTGTTGATTTCATAAACTGTACAGTGTGGGGTTCTGCACATTTCGTAACATCATTTGATGAAATGTTTCATATTGGGGATGTAGGTTAGTCAATTTCACAATTATTTTCACAAAAATAACTTTTCTGAAACATTCAGTTTATTATAATTTTATTTTCAGTCGACGTCATTAGTCCACGAATAAAGACTCGGCAAATTGGGGAACAAAATGAACAATTTCAACCACAAGTTAGTTTTTTGTGTTCCGTTTGTTTGTTTTGTGTTTGTTTGTTTGGCATAATTATGTTAACTATTTAAGAACTGTCATATTTTATTTATCACTAAGGTATCCTCTCCTTTTCAACTCATTTTGAATGAGGGACAATCAGAAATGAATATACACGAAGGCGATGATTTCAATCAGTTTCTTCCGCTTTTGCACATACCTACAAAACCACCAGCTGGCTACTTTACACTCTCAGATGTTGAAAATAATGGTAATATTTATCTCTTGAGAAATGATATTGATAGTACATATTAAAATAGACTTTTGTAATAGATTTTCAATATTTAAATGAATGTATCATATGTTTTATCAGCTCAAAATATAAGGGATGACACGGTGGACTTATTGGTTGCCATAAGATCTATTTTACCTCCTAGGATGATTAAAAGCAAGACAGGTAAATTAAAACTATTATGTAATAATTTGTTTGGTTTGTGTAATTTTATTTCACTTTCACACTCAATGCTTATTAAAAACCATAAAATTTCTACCTGCAAACAATTCAAACGATATACTGATTCTTACTGGCAGATAATCTGTCGCTTAAGAGAACCCAAGGAAACATAAAAAAATTCAAGATATTTTCTAAATAGATTTATAAATTAATTCAAAACACGTGTTAAGATATTATGTTGGTTTGAAAAATTGTACTTTGAATTTATAAGACTAATTTATATATGTAAATGCATTGAAAATTTTAATACCCCACCAGTTGTTATGATATAGGTACGTATCTCACCCAATCAAACATTATTGACATTTTTAGCAATATTAAAAATTTGTGAAATACTTATATTTATGTATACACATATAATAGTAAAATAAACATATTTTAGGCGAGGAAATCCAGCACCGAGAAGCTACTCTTATGGACCAAACCACGACTAGACCTCTGAAACTGATGATTTGGGATACTAATACTATAAAAAGGTTCTTTAGTCATTTTACCCATTGACTCACTCGTTGGCGCCGCAGATCATTTAATCTTCAAGGAAAACTCCACATTTTGCTCGAAATGCTGTTGGGAAATTCTGGCTCTCAGCTTTGCATGGAAGTTATTCGTAACTAGTACATTTACAGGGGGGTCAATGAGTATGCCCAACTTCTGATTTAGAGGACCAGGGTTTTTGTAGGGGTTTTCACCTCTGCACCTCTCGCTATTAATGACTTAATTATTCAGGAATAACCATTGAGGAGGCCAGCAAAAATTGTGAATTATTTAAGCCTTGTTGAATAACATGTTTATATATGCTTTCCACCTCTGTATTCTTTTAAAAATCCAGCTTTATAGGTAATATTGATAAATTATTAAAATATAATATACTGAATATGTGTCTGATTGGCTTTTGATGATTTGGTTCATTGAAATTTTTTCAAAGTAATTGCATTATTTCAGTAATAAAAATGCTGCAAATAAAAAACAGGACAAATTATATTATTTAGGTTTTATTATTGTCAAGTAGATTGTTCTAGGCAAACTCAATGTTATTTTATTAATATTACTATAGACGTACCACTATAACTTGGCGTGCGAAGGAGGGCGTCACTGTCGCGTAACAAGTTGCCAGGGTGTAAATTTATTACACAATACATAATGTAATGAATGTCCGGTGACCAGTGTCAGAGCCTTCAATAGAAATTGGTCGGGTAACAGCGCGCTCCGCGGCGGCCGCTCTATCTGTCAAACGGTAATATCGGCCCATTATTTGCTTTTTCAGCTTTACGAAACTTTAATACTTCATTGGCAATTGTTCTTGCACCATCCCGGACTGTTTTGGACATAATAATTCAATGTATATTGGTAATCAAGATGACACAGCTCGCGCTCAAAGACGAGAATAAACTGAATGACAAAGCGAGTGGTTACCGCCGGGTGCGGGCGGGGCAGGTTTTAGTTCCTAACTCGCTGCATGCCAATTTATGTTGGGCAGGCAATACTACTACGTACTTACAATTGCGCTGTTTGCCTGCAGGGGTAGGGAGATAGTCACACTCTTCTGTTCTGGAACACCATTAATTTCTTGCCTATTCTACTTTCATGAATTTTTCCATGAATAATACTTAAATTTGTATTTTTTTAAATTATTGAGTTGCTACATATCTTTTTGAAATATATATATGCCTATATAATTTTGGAGCTTCCGAGTATTATCATACCAGATATCAGTGTGTGTCTTGATGTTTTGATGAAGGTCTGCTTCCTGGGTGCCAAGAGAGACAGTGCTATTTCTCTCTGATGTGAAGCTCGAGTGGAGTGAATTCAGTAGGTGCGTAGTGAGCAGAATTAACAGCAGAACAGTAGTGACTGAAGACCCTCACACTCCAGAAGCTGAGGCCCTGCGAGTGTTTGCTCACCATGCACCGATTCAGGCAAAAGCTGTACTCGACCAACTTTCACTTAACATTCCAGATCGTAAGAATAATTAAGTTATTTTATTACGTTTTCTCTCCATAAGTTAAATAAATTAAAATTGGTAATTAATAAGCCAATTCATCAAAATAAGTATTTTTAATAGTCTTTGTTGCAATTTTTCCCATTTTAGTCCGGGGCGACCAACTGGCAGCCATTCTACGGAGTTGTTGGAAGATACATCTTGATAAATATTCAATTCAACGCAAAGTTTTAAGATTTTATTACTTTTATTTTCAGCCAAGAGTATTCGAACTGTGATGACAGTACAGCAGGTATTGGATAGGGCTAGCGGAGAGGAACATCCTCAGTTCACTGCTTTGCTTTATGCCACGGTGACTCATCTAGATTTAGATGGAAGCAGTAAAGTTTTATTATACCAATGGTATTAATTTTTCATTGTTCTACATTAAAAATAATAATCATAGTATCTTAAATATCTTTCCTGAATTGTGTTTTTAGCAGTTATCTGCAATTAATTATATGCAGTGAACGGATTAAGCAACTCAAAAAATAATAATAATCCTATAAAAACTCAAAAATATTTATTTTACTTTTTATAATTCCTCTTCTATAATATATTTATATTGATGAGATAAAATAATTGAATATTTCTTCACGCTGAATCACAATCTGCAACTGAGAGGACACAACCTGAAACTAAAATAAGATATCTTTTTCCTTGAATCCAAAGAAACACTTGCTAATCAATGAAATAGTGGTTGCCTGTAACAGTTTATGGAGGAAATTGTATCTGCCAATTCAATTAACGGGTTCAAGAATACTTTAGATGCATAAGCATAATAATATACTGAGAGGCACACAATACAGGCCCATCAGCAATAGCTGCCTGCCTGTCAAATAATAATAATATAATCTCTTTCAATTGATAGAACCCTCCTTCACTTCTACAATACTATTTGAATAAAAAAATCATGATTCATAATGGATAATTTCTACCGTATGGATGAAAGGGCTTTTTTATCATTGGGCTTGTTTTAATAACCGGTTTTGCTACCTACCCCTTTGAGAAATATTTTTTTACGACCTCTCTAGAGCTAGAATTCATTACTTACACATTTATCAAATTTTGGAATGGAAAACAAAAAAAAATATTAGGTATTGTCAGAAGCACAGAACATAGATTTACTTTTCTGTGGTCAAAAGTCAAAAATGATTTTTTTTTTAAACATTGACATATGACAAAAATGACATTTTCATACTTACTGTATATTTTTTTGGTGCTTTCAGTGGTGGTTGCTCTAATATATTGAGAGGGCCCACTTCTCTCTGCATTAACGTGGATTGCCCAGTGGCCTCGGGTAATGAAGTTGCTAGAGTCGATGTTAGTTTCGATATAAGAGTAACTCTCACCGATCATACTGGGTCTCTTTCAAATTGTCGATTGAATGGAAAGTTTGCTGAAAATGTACTGGAATGTGGAGTAAGTTTGTACTATACATTGTAATTTTTCCGTTCCTTATTATTTCTGATAAAGTGATTGGTTTGAAAAAAAATTGTTGGGTGGGAATAAGAGATTATGATTTGCTTATTAAAGAATTGATTTCATATTAATTAATATTATCTTTTGTTAAATTTTCAGTTGAATGAATTCGTGGGCATGGATATTGACTCGAGGGGACAATTGAAATGGAAGCTGTTACTAGAAAGATGTGCAGCAAGAGTAGTTGTGATGAAAGGACCAATGGTGTCCCTATTGACTTGTTCTCGAGGCGATCCTAATGAGATAGTCAGCAAATTACCCATTTACTGAGAAAATTAATTTTTTGCAATATTCTTTTACTTTTACGTTTTCTTCTAGTATAACTCATTATAATGTGAGGAAAATGATTAATTAATTAATTATGTTAATATATGCAATTACATAAAAATATGTATTGTTATGGGTTGTCTGTGCACCTTACTGATATATTATCAATTATCATTAATAATAAATTGTTTATTGCTTTTCACTAATGCACTTTATAAAAAATTGTGCAGTTGTTTTATCTTTTTCAATTTAATTTTTTTTTACAAATAAAATAAACAAAACCTCAAAATTATTTTTTGTGAATATTATGATTGATTTTATTTATTTTTTACAAAATAATTCTCCGTGAGCAAAAATACATTATTCAAAATACAAAACTTTTATGGGAATGTAATTGTGCAATGCAATGAACTATCCATGTAGCAAATATGAATCATGGATGAAAATGCTTACATACCTACTGCATATATGTATTTGAATATTGTAATTTTTAAAAATACTAATACAGTAACTTGTTTAAGTTTTTTGCCTCAAATTCAGAAGATTCAGTACTATTTTATTGGCCAACACAGATTGTTCCAATATGATAGCTAAATGAAGACTGAGTATTAGAAATCTTATGCACAGTTGAGATGCAATTGAGTTAAGAAATTAATTGAATTATCAAAGTGACCATTACAACCCGGCGCAGAATAATGGTCTGGTTGGAAGACATACGCGGTTGTTTTTCAAGATGGTTCAAATCCCAGAGGTGTTGTTAAAATTATAAGCTTCTCACGCACTATTTGAAAAAAGATTAATTTGATGAAATAGAGAAGTAGAAAAGTTGACTATATTCAGGGCACCGTTCGTCTCGATTCCCATTTTCGGCAATCTTTCAAAGTTTATTTTCAATACACCTGCGAAATATTTTTGAAAGGTTCTGAATTTAAACTAGATTTTAAAATTGGTGTCCAACCGAAACAGGACTTTCCACCGAAACCGAATCTTCGGTATCTGTCTCAGTTTCAGCCGAAATTGAAACTTTTTAGAGATGTTAAAAATCTATTTTTTGCTGAAATTTGGCTTATTTTTTACACTGTTACAGACATTGAACACATGTTAAATGAAGTAAAAAACAATGATTGAAGTACCTATGTGAAAAAAATAAAAAAATTATATTGCTGCTATAAAACAAACAAAAAATATATAAATTAACAAAAAATGTTAACTACTTCTTGGAACAAAAATTTGTCAATAATTAATCAATACTTACATTATAAAGGAAGGATCTCATTAATTTTAATTGCATTTACAAGATTAAATTTAACATTTATTCATTTACTGGGATGTTTTAATTTCAGTTAGTAATGTATGATTACCTTATAAATAACTAGTAATTAATGATCAGTCTCAACATAGAAAGAAAAGAAAGGTAAATACCGTTCTTATGATAAGTTAATCAGTCTCAACAAAGGTTACTATAATTAGTTTATGCGACAGATAAGTACCTAATTTAAAAATCAGTAGTTCTTAAATAAAATTTCTTAAAAAAAAGAGCGAGTCTTACAGTAGTCACACATTTATGATGTGTAACATTTGACATCTCACAATTAAAAATATCAATTGAGCACCAACAGAAATTAACATCAAAATTTAAAAAAGCTAATACCTATATATTTAATAATTAGTAAATACAAGTAAATAAAATGTATGTGCATTCATTTATTATTGAATTTTGGCGCACTAGGTAGGTGCCGTATATCTACATAAGCATTTTGTTTAGAAATGTGTTTGGTCATTTATATGTTTTTTTTTATTTTCATAGATGGCGGTAGTGTGCCGCCTTACATATTGTATGAAAACTTTGAATAAACATTTAAAAATAATCACATAAAATTTGAGAATGTAAATCATTAAGGGCATTGTTTACATTAATGTAAAAAATAAATATTTATTGGATAGCTTCGAAGATATAAGCCAAAATATATCAAACTTACAACATCCACAAGCCTTGCAACGTGTATTCAAAATCAAAAGCATTGGCTGGTAGTGTGCATCTTCGATATGATGGCACTTGCTGGATATTGATTTGTTTATAAACGATGATTTTTTTTCCAGCGCGCATGCTCCGCGCGCGGTCATTGGTTAAATTATATTGCACGTGCTTCCCTGGCGTCTTATTTCCTGCTACGCATTTCCGTCCTTTTTCTCGAAATCACTGCCAGATTGCAGGAAAGCGAGAGGAAAGATGTTATACATCAAAAGCGATATTATCATTAGGTTACTAATTAACTTTTGTATTCGTAATTAAAAAGTTTAATATTGTACGCCAAAAAAGCAGTTTTTCTAGATTTCCACTTCACATCAATATCTTGCACTAAAGTTTGTTCTGGCAGTCCGCGTCCGCATTGTTTTTGACTGTAAATTTTCTGGTCGATTGCTCACTGTGGTTGAAATGGCTTACGATTTTTCTGCATTTTTTTTAATAAATCGTTTGAAAATAGTACCTGTTTTATCAGCAACTGCAGCGTGTGTGCTGTGTGCCACACAACCTATACATTGCTATAGATTCATAGTGTCCACACATGGCGCAAATCATGTTTGCTGCATTGTCACGTAAGACCATAAAAATCTTGCCGTTTAAATTCCATTCACCATCTCTGTTTGTCAAACTTTCGCTCAATGTGATGCGTCCGCGACCTGCATGTGACGTTCCGCATCGCGTCCTTTTTAAATTAGAATATAAGTTTTATTTTAAAATAGGTTTAGGTAATTTTAAATTTCGCGCGGCACCACGGGTTGCCACCCCGCACCGCCAGGGGTTGATAGGGTGCCATTGCGGGTGGGAGGGGCTACCCCCCCTCCCCCGCATACACAGATAGTCGAAGCCGGAGGGCCAAGAACGCCCCCTTGTCTCGTTCCGACCGCCACCGCCGCAACAGCTCGGGCTCCTCGCCCGCGGCCGCCCCTGCGGCGGCGGGCCCTGAGCCGCCGCCACGTGTGTTCAAGAACGCGGGGCGGCGCCGTCAACGTCGCTTGAGGAGAAGGCGGCCTGCAGCGCTCTGGACGGTTCCAGGCGATGGCCGCTTCACCTCGGCGGGCTCCCGAGGAAGGCCTGACGCTTTTCTGCAGCTCGGCCCCAGCAGCGACCGGAGGGGACCGACGTGCTTCCGCGGCCTGGACCACGTGCGCTTCCCGCGGGTTACCGAGACTCCGGCCAGATGCCTCCAGCCGATCGTGGATCCCGCCGCCGGACGCGCCAGGTCTGGACCACGCGGCGAGCCACCCGCGGCATCCAGATGGCGGCCACGAGGGCCTCTGATAGTGGACACGTGTTTTAGTGTGTTGTGATTTTTTTGATTGAACAGAATGTGAAAGGACAGGACGGACTTCTGTGACGGTCGAACTGCTGGTGTTTAGGTTAGGATTAGTTATAAAATTAGTAATAGTGCTTTAGAACGTAAGGTTTAACCGTTTTTTTCCATTTGTAATAAATGTATATAAACCCGCCGCAGTGTTTGAAATTCCCGCTCCACCTTCCTTGACAAGGCATCTTATTGATAGACGGAGACGAATTAATAAAACCGCCCTATCAAATGGCGCCCAACGTGGGGCACGCGTCCTTTGCAAGGACGCGCCGAGAAAGTGTTTCTCGGCGAACCTACCCTGAGGTCAGAATGTCAAGGAAAGTCGGAGCGGCGTGAAATAGTGTATAGGGAACCGCGAGATTAGTTTTTTCGATTTTTTTTATAATCTTTTGCCGGTTTAAATTCATAGTGTGTAAATTAGAATATATAAAAAAAAAATCGTGGTGCCCAACAATAGATTAGGATAGTTTTAGTTTTATTGATTTTAGTGAAAGTTTTAAAGTTTTGATGTAAAACGCACGTGGTCGTGGTCAGAGGGCGAATTTGGGGCACTTCTCGGAATTTCCGGCCGGCCGAGGGCAGCGCGCAACCAGATGGGTTAAGCCTCGCCGAGCGTGGGCATTACCGAGAATTTCGAGCCGGGTCGAGCACACCACGTGCATTTACACAAGTATTAGACCGTAGGTAATATTCTCTAAGATAGGTTTAGAATATCCAGGTCCTTATAATGGACAATTTCTACGTGCTTTATTTATCTTATAGGTACATACGCAAAAAACCGTATGTCGCGTGTGTAACGGCCCGTTTTGTTTTTTTCTAACGCGATCGAGTTTGAGTGTTTTTTTTTAATTCTATTTTTTTTATCATAGCCGGTTTTATAATTTTGCGGGGTAAATGTTTTTTCGAAAGTGAGCCTTGTGTACGAGCCTATACGGGTAACGAGAGAGAATCGTCCCGGTGTCAGGGCGACACGGAACCGACGTAGACGAAGCGAGACGAGCGTGAGACGACGGAGGACCCAGGCAGCGGTCATGAGCACGGCTCCATCATCGGCAGGGCGCCGATATGGATGCACAAGGAGGACGAAGACGAGGAAAGACGAACGAAAACGACGATACGCAGAATATCCGTTTAGGAAAGTATACAAGGATTCTGGGGCGCGGGTAGAGTCAGTAGCATGCGGGAACGCGAAGTTAATTCGGGGAGGGTGGAGATTCGTGTAGGCAGAAGCCGTTGTTGCCAAGGGCGGCGACAGCACGAATCAAAACGCCAACCTGCGTTATTCGTAGACCGCGGGCGCGCGGTATTTTCGATTAATATTTTTTTTTCATGTGAGAAGGTGGAATATTTTAGATTTTTTTTCGACGGCTATGATTACAAGGAGGGCTGGTACATACGAGACGCGCGCGCCGTGAGATAAGTGAAGCAATAGAAATTCTATTATAATCCTGACTAGGTTTAAAGGTTATCGCGGGAGGGTAGTGTATAAGTATAGCATATTATTTAGAATATTATTTTAATCACACGCGATACGGACACGTCACAAAAAGGGGGGGGGGCATTTGATGCGTCCGCGACCTGCATGTGACGTTCCGCATCGCGTCCTTTTTAAATTAGAATATAAGTTTTATTTTAAAATAGGTTTAGGTAATTTTAAATTTCGCGCGG
>JADDOH010009464.1:0-11660 GCA_016648135.1 Agrypnia vestita
GTGGTTTATGGGCCACAAACAGTTTATTCTTTCATGTTGACTACAGAAGCAAAAGTCCGCTATTTAGGACTAAAGCAAACGAGTGGTTTATGGGCCACAAACAGTTTATTCTTTCATGTTGACTACAGAAGCAAAAGTCCGCTATTTAGGACTAAAGCAAACGAGTGGTTTATGGGCCACAAACTCATTCTTTCATGTTGACTACAGAAGCATGGCACCTAATCCTGTTCAGCCTTCACTGACCTTTACAGTTAAATTTGGAAGATGCAATGACATAATTTTATATCCTAACTACGCAAAAATAAATATGTATATTTTTCATTTCGAGACATGTTCTTTAAAGCTGAGCCAACAAAAAACACAGACATATTGTGCTGTTGAAGAGATTGATAATTTGATCGCTGATCGCCGACACGCCATTGGTTTGCGTCAATGGCTGGCAACAAGATTTGACCGTTACTAAAATGCATTTGAAACGGACCGCAACAGGCATTTCAAATTCCAAATCTTTAGGGACAGACGTATCGCTCCATTCCTAATTCGACATGTCGTTAGAAGAAAGTTGTTCGTAAGTAGTGACATTCGCCAGCGACAACTTAGAAGTGCATGTGACTCGATAAAAACACAAAATCTTCACAGAGCTCTGCAAAAACTATAAGGAGGACTCCTTCTGTAAGTATCATTCAAGTGTGTAAATAGCTGGTGATTAGGGTATATGTTTCAAGTATCTGACCATGTGAATTAACAGCGGAGTCGGTTTGGTGATGCAATCCTTCCGCCAACCAACAGACACGTTGAAAAAGTATACCAAGAAGCAGATGAAAGGAGGTAAAACTATATAAGTTTGCAATAAAAATGTTTCAGACTTTGAGAATCGTTTATTAGATTATATACTATATACACATCACTGACGAGAACAGTGAAACCCTAACAGAACCTTTGAAGTCCGAATAAATCTTTTGCAATTCATGAAATTTGTAATTGACGTGGAACCTGGATAACTTCGGCGAAAAGACTTATCGAGGAATCCGCGTGGTGGTGTAGGTGTGACCACCCTACGTCCCTTATCACCGTTTCTTCTGGTGAGGCTTGTGCTTGTTGCGCGAATTAGGGCGGGGCTTGGAGGGGGTCGTGTCAATGGTCGCCTGAAATTTAAACAATGAAAAATTATTAATACGTATTTCAATTAAAGAAATAAAATTCATTGTTATCAATTTTAACTTGTGTCTGAGTTGGAAAATTTCCTACTTTTACCAAATGACTGACTTATTCTGAAAACAACAAAGCCAGGCGATTACTAATTTAGAATGTACTGAATTAGAGATTTTATATGAAATGCAACTCTATCCCTTCCAAAATCGAATTTCCAAATCATCACTATTTAAAAAAGGCAGCAATGTCCACTATTTGGAAGCAAATCCATATTTAGAAATTAAATGTTCATTTATATGTTACATAAATTGAAAACTGAGGTGGCAACTAATTTTAAAAATGCATATTTCCAATAAGATGTAGGTTTCATAGATTCCAGAGAAATTTCGTGGAGCAATGACAAGTTTTTTGTGTTTAACACAGAAACAGCTCAGTGGGATATTTGCTGCCTTTGCTTTTATACCCCTCAAACGTAAGATAATTGATTAAATTAAATACAGTGGTACCTCGACATACGAGTGCCCTAACATACGAGATTTTTGAGATACGAGTGCGTAGGGCGCACTCGATACAGTTTGTGGAAAACAAACACTCCGAAAAAGTTGCAACTGGTCGCCCATCGGAGCTATTTATGGCTTGCCTAATTCATTTCCGCCACATTCTGAAAGGAAGGAAGAAACAAACCTCGTTGTACAAGTTTTTTTTTAAACGGCCCGCAGACGAAAGTGAGGAAAGCATGGCGAAAAAGACAAAGACCAGTGAAGAGAGAAACAGTTACGAAAATTAAGCGAAAGTAACACTTTATAAAACCAGTTTATTTCTTTACATTCTCTTTTATTATATTTTTATACAATATTTGTAATTTAATACTCAATAAACACATTTTTCTTATTCAAAAACACGTAACAAAAACAACTGGGGTGGCATTTTGGGGGCTGGAACGGATTAATGGCATTTCAATTAATTTTAATGGCGAAAATTGTTTTGAGATACGAGCAAATTGACATACGAGCAAGGTTACGTAACGAATTAAACTCATATGTCGAGGTACCACTGTATAACATATAGGGATCCAGTTCCAGGAGTCATTTTGTCACCCCACCAATAACCACAGCGGCAGGTGACCATGTTAGGATATTACGTAGAAGGAAAAGAAATTATCTTTCAATTAATGTATATTATAAATGTCTCACAGAGACGAAACTGTCTTTTTTTTTTCAAGGGAGAGTAGGTATAGAATTGTATATCTTTTTTTTTGGGCGGCTATAGGACTTACGACCTATCGTACGGTTGGCTTAGGTGATCACTTTACACATATGCAAGGTGATACGTGGCGCAAAAAATTTAAATATATACAACTTCCAAAAATTAATAGACATGGTATTCTATCATGGGTGGGGAAATGCGAACGTTGCATATGTGTAAAGTGATCACCTAAGCCAACCGTACGATAGGTCGTAAGTCCTATGGCCACCCAAAAAAAAAAAAGACTACTACTCTAATGTACCTATTATATATACCTACTCTCTTATATACCTAATACCTACTCTCACTTGAAAAAAAAAAATACAGTTTCGTCTCTGTGAGACATCTATAATATACATTAATTGATTATTGATGTCCCTGTGACAAACAATCCAGTTCTGTTCTGAAAAATTTGGACATACTCAAAATATTCTAAATTACCTTTCCATAAATCTCCAGCAAGTCCCCCTTTTTCTTCTTCCCGGGTGTGTTGGCGTGGGAGCCGAGGGCCTTGTTGAACACAAACTTCTTGCGCGCCGTAGAGACTCCTAGTCCGTTCTTGCCGGCTTGCTGCAAAGCCGCGTATTTCTTGTCCAGCCGCTTTTGGCGCAGTCGTTCCGCTACGAGCTCCTTGTAGTTCCGGTTCTCTTTCTTGGGTGGACGGGCGCCTAAACATTTAAGCGTATCACAATCAGCCTATTACCAAGTAAAAAGGAAAGTGAATTAACCCTACCTAATTGACACCTACCGAGACATTCGATATGAGGATATACAGACTAATACATACTCAAAATAAGCTTGATGGAAAAAATTATCAATGAAGATGTTCAAATGACTAAAGAAAAAGAAGTAATTAAAACAATAAAAATCCAAAAACATCAACATCTCAGACATGCGATGAGACATCCAGGGAAGTACGAGAATCAAAATCATAAAATAGAAATGTCATTAGTGACATCTGTGGAACATTTATGGTTATTCCATCTGGACTTGTTTTTGATTTCATACGGTTTAGTGTTTGTGGTTGGTTAGATAGCAAGTATATGAGGCGAGTGTTGAAAGGAAAATTTTAAGGCGTAAATTCAGACCGGTTCTAGAAAATGAAAAATGACGCAGAACGTTACAACAGTGAGCTCTATACTCTGTTTAAGGAGCTAAACGTCACAAAATTTATAAAACTGGGAAGACTTGAAAGGTGGCTGGGTCATGTGGAGAGAATGTCCAAGTATCAAGCACCAAAGTCCCTGCTGAACTCAAGGCCAATAGGACGAAGGAGCTTAGGAAGGCCAAAATTAAGATGGAGTGACAACGTCCTCAAAGACATCTCTGCCTTAGAGCTTCGGAACTGGAGAGAGCTGGCATTAGACTGAGATGAGTGGAGGAAGATTATTGAAGAGGCCAAGACCCACCAAGGGTTGTAGTGCCAAGAGTGATGAAGATGATGATAATACTGAATATCATAAACAAAAGCCTAAAAATGGTCTATTCCCAGAACTAATATTATAAACTAAGTTGATTAATACACTTTGGGTTGGGTTAAAAAAAACTTTTTTTTTCAGTAGTTTTAATTTTGTGCCGCGCGCTTTTGTCAGCGCGTAACTGCTGTCTGTATTGAATGGAATATTGGTAGCATCACTTCATAATATGCGGGAAAGGAAGATAACTCACCCAAGCTGATGGCCAGCGCCACCTTGGCTTCCTGCTGCTTCTCGTGACTGAAGCCGCTGATGCCGAACTTGATAATCTCCCGCCGCGCGCGTTTGATATCTATCCCCTTCCTGGAGTCCTCCACGCTAACGGCGGGAACGCTACGGTCGGCGGGCCTCTCCGCTTTCGCTCTGGGCTTGTGACTCTGGTACGTGATAACCTTAAAATCTGAAGCCGCATCCTTCTTTATCAACGCGCACTTCGTGGGCACAAAACTGTCTGCCATGGCCGTTTTTTAATTTATTATTCTTCACTTATTAATTCAAGTAATAAGATGATGACTCGACAGTCAAAATGTGTAAAAATCTAAACGTATCATTCTAAATGTCAAAATAAATAAACAGATATGTCCACGATATGTCAGATATAGAAATTGTCATAATCTATGGTTAAAATAGAACACGTGGTTTGAGCTTTATTTTAAGGCTGTGGGGCGAATATGTCCCGAGTTCCTGGCTACATGTAGCTAGCATTTTTTTTACACAATCCATATTTTATCGATAATTCCACGCCCGTAATGAATTAATGAAGATTCTAGTTTATACGACTACTACGAGACGTAGAACACCAATCAAGTTTTTCCATTTTTTTGTGGAATAGACATATGAAAAAAAGTTAACACAAAATCAGAATGAATTTTAACTGTCCATTAGTTAAAAAAAACATTTTAGTGAAATATAGCGCAAGCGGCTCGAAAAATATAGCGCCTCCTCGGGCGTAATATAATTATAAAAAAGAATAATAAGTATAAAAGTGTAATTACTCTGAAAAATACTGCGAACAATCTCAGACCATTCAATGTCATCATAACAAATTTAATGATGTAATACAGTGTTTCCCAAACTATGGGTCGCGAGCGGATATTAGGTAGGTCACAGTCACACACCGCGCAACACGTCTTGTCCGGGTCGTGTCGTGTTTATTATGGATAACAAAGTGCATCCAGATATCAATGTAGCGTCTGCAATTTTCACTCAGTTAACAGAGTTGAAAAATAATTTTAACGCCAACTTCAATGAAGAGATGAAAAAGTTCAACAGGATAAACTGGATTTAAAATTCATTTCAAGACAACATACTGACTGAAAAGTTAACAAAAGCAAGTTAAGAGCTTATTGATTTATCAGAAGATACATCGCTGAAAAATACTTTTAATCGCAAGCAATTAGCAAAATTCTGGCTTTCAGTTGCTGACACTTATCCCTGCTTGTTTGATGAAGCGTTGAAAGTCCTCCTCCCCTTCACCATCTCTGAAGTGAAGTGGGATTTTCTGCCATTACACTGTAATACCTTATTTTTAAATTATGCTCTTTATTACAGATTAACAACCACTGAGAGCCAATGGTAGTGCAAATGAGAGTGAAATGTATATTTTTGCAAAAACTTAAATAATCTATTTCTCAGTCACTTACACATTGACGGATTTCAATTTTTTTTCACTAGTTTATTAGTTTGGATCTATATTTCAATTCCATTATGTTAAATATAGTATCATCAACATCATGAAACTTCTCCATTGGGAATAATCCAAGAATATGGTCCCGTTGTTCATACAATGAAAAGTATTTCACTATATAATTTAATGTCCTGTTAATTTAATCTAACTAAAATAATCGTAATCTAAATTAAACAAACCAAACCTAATAACCTAACCTAACCAAACCTAATAACCTAAGAAACCAAACCTAATAACCTAACCTAACCTCATATTTTGCTTATGAAATGTCAAAATATGCAGTGCATTTTTCGAAACTTTAAAGTGTAATCTATTATTTAATACTTACTTTTTAAACGTAAATTATCTTTCATCTTGTTATTAGCACATTCAATAATATAGTGAAATAATCATTTTCGTTGCATATGCAACGGGACCATTACCTTGGATTTAGCCCTACATTGTGTTTACATTCCAAACAGAAACAATAAAAACTGTACAAATAAACCAATTTATTAACAAACTAAACAATACAGGCTAAGGGTTGGGCTGCGTTTCAGAAGCCTCCTGCATAAGGCATGACCCATTTGTAACGGCAGTCTTTCTCGATGGAGTCCTTCTTGAGACGGGAGGGGTCCTTTTGTATTGCGTCGCGGGCCTCCAGTCGTTCAAGAGGAACGGCGATCTCCTTAGCCACTCGGCATTTGCCATTTTCCTCTAAGATTGTGTAGTCCAGATCGTCGATGGTCGGCTCACCATGCGGGTACGTGATAGGGGTGATCTTAATCAGATGTTTGATCTTCCACAGTCGGCTGTTTATTTCGGGGATGTTTTTCAAGATTGCTACATCTTTGCCCTGAAAAATGCAAGACATTTAATACTGATCAGTCGTGACTAGGGAATGCAATACCGACCCCGCGAGATCTCGAGGCATTTTACGAGATCAATCCCGGACCGAAAAATCGGACGAGATTATCGGGATTGATCAACATTTTTAATGTTACTTGTGCATGTCTATAGAGCTTTTAGTAAGTACTTAAAACTTATGTTCATGTCACATTCAAATAATGAAAATAGCTTTGAATATTATGCTGTATTTTATCAACTTAACATAGTAATAAAAACTACTACTAACTCTACTACATTGACTGATTGATGCTTGTAAAAACGCCTACAAAAACTTGAAAGTGATAATTAATAATGAATATTTTATTAAATACGCTGATATAAAAATGCAAGGTGATGTCGTTAATTGCTGTTCACCTCTATAAACAACAAAAAAACACAACAGTATTTGGGATCCCGCGGGATTGCATTCCCTAGTCGTGACCCATTTATTCGTCATCACTAGGATCCGGTATCGCCGTGGCAAAATAAGTGTCATGGCGTGGCAAATATAAATTAGTAAAACACTTAAAATACTATTACATGTAAGTTATATGCCTATACATTTTATAAAATATAGGGCAAAAAGTCAGGGTACACCAATTATTCACATTTCGACTGTATGTCTGTTCACAGTTCGCTAGAATTAGGCTGGAATTACATCAACAACACTGATGAAGACTAGCCGCTAATGAGGCCCGGGCGTCCGAATGTGACACGTCAATCAGTGTGCGACTCATGTTACATGCAAGGGCCGTTTAATGCCAAGAGAGACTCGCATGACTAGTTGCAATTTTATTAGAAAAAGCCTTGGCCTACCAGCTTGATTTAGAGACCTTTTTAGAGACTTTGCTATGATAAAGGCAAAGAGATACCATTGGATTAAGACGAAGATCCAAAACACCATTGAAGTTAGAAAATGGAAATTTGAAAACAAAATAAAACATCATGAACAGCACCAGACAAATTGAACAAAAATTAGATGCAAACAGATCAAGTAAACAATTAAAAGTTAATATTTGATGTGTTCTATTGTTTAATCTTGAATACATTTTTTTTTATAAATAATGAATTAATTCTTCTAGGAGAGTGTGATTTCTCAGTTCTCGTCTAGGATAGCGAAATACCTATCCACTCATCAACTCAATTAGACATGAAAAAAAATTCAATAAAAGCAAGTTGGAAAAGGGCAAAAGCTTTAAAACTCACAATTATATTTGCACATTATATTTTAAATGTGCAACATTATTGATGAATGTCGATGAAGAATTCAACAGTAAAATTTCCCATACGTGGTAAATTAGTAATCTCATAAATATAATTTTAGACAGAGGCTTTTTTAAAAATCTATTGAAAATTGAGTCCAATATGCCGTTGATTCTAAAAACCACAAAACACAGACACCTATCAAAAATTTTATAGGCGTCTGTGTTTTGTGGTTATTGGCGGTTTTGATAGGGGTCCGTCTGTAATAGCAATCACCTTGTAGCCCAATCCGATTTCTGATAGAATGTTCCTCTCACAGTACGTGGCTCCCTTGAGTCTCCGGGTCCTCTCCACTCGGAACAGCTTGGCCGGTGTGAATTCCGGATCCTTTTCATCGGGAAATCTAAAACAGATTCAGGATAGAACAATACAAATGCATTGTAAAGTTAACAATCGATGATATAATCCTATACACATGTAGGCTCTCGATCACTGAAACACACAAACAATTGCATACATAATATAAATGCCAAAAATTATTTTTAGAATTGGAAGTAAATCTCTCTCCATTTAAGAAATACAATCGAATTAGTATGTGTAAGCCGAGCGTATGACGCACATTGTTTCGTTGTGTTGGTGTTTACCCCCGTAAACACTACACAACAAAACAATGAGCATCGTACACATGGCTTACACATACTAATCGACTTTCTTTCTTTTAAATGGAAAGAGGTCTACACAGGAGTACATGTGTGAGATAATAAGAACATACATATAAAATCGCAGCCATATAATAAGGATGCACTTCGAATATATTGATAAGTTGGTGTATAATACATACTCATAACGTTTTACTCATTATGCATTGTTGACCGCCGTCTTGCAATTGGCTGGAGCATGAGACTGCATAACGTCAACACAGAATAGGCAGGGGTTGGATTTGGTAGTGACAAATGAAGACTCGATGGCAAAAAAATTTTTAACAGTTTTGTCAAAAATGTCTTAATAAGCCCTCTAAACTACATAATGTACGCTCTTTCCATTGGAAATAAGTTCAGAACTTAAAAATAATTAGAACATGTTCAAATCATGGGATGAAACAGGGATGAACATGTTAACTACACTTTTTCATAAAAATCAAATCAGTTACTAATGGGAAGAACATGTTATCTTCAATAAATAACATGTTCATGCCATCATTCTGAAATTAATAAGCCTTTTAATTTGATTGGAATATTTATGGTTAATATAAATTTTACTCTGGCAGTACTGTCATATATTTGTTTTTATTTGAAGACTATTATATTATGTACTTATATATTAATTTTCAATAATTTTAAATGGTACATACTATGTTTTGTATTATTAATTAATGTGCCAGGAATGTTGTAATTTTGGATAATGGATGGTAAAAACGGATAGCATTTGAAGGGTTGTTTGATGTTCGTGTTTTACCAATTTTAAAAAGGTGTTATTCTATTAAAAATGAGTTCCAGAGGCGAAAAAATGGTTGTTAACTACATTTTTTTAGGGAAAATTAGTATATTTTTATTTTTTTGTGCATAAATGCGTTGTTTTTACTTTGAAAATACTTCTTTGATATTTTAGCGACATAAATCAATAAAAATTAATCTTGAATTAGCAATAAATCATATTTTTCAAAAACAAAATGCAAATGTCTAATTATCTCAAAATGACTTGAATGTTAATATATATATAATAGTTATTATAACATGGGGTCTTCAAATCACAGTTGACCGGATTGATTGAGAGGACATCCTCAAATAATGAACACTACTCCTGCGACATTTTGAATCATTATTTCTGCTCCACAGTTAATGTAGTTTTTTCCGACACCTCATTACTAATACTCTTTTTTACCTTATATAGAGTTATAATTTAAAATAGATTTTCGTCAAAGTGTGGGGAAGGAGTTTAGGGAACGCTTTTGTTTTGTGCAGGCCCTAAAGGATAACAACGCAAAATTTGGTAACTGTATCTTCCTCGGGTCCTATACAAACAACATTTGGAACAGACGGCATTCAATATAACACATTTATATCAGGAGGGCGAAGAAGGAATTTTGCCTATAGGATATTCAGTTTTATGTGCAAATTTAATGGATGTAATCTTTATATTACGTTCAATGCACATAATATATACTACTGAATATATGTAATATTTCTTCTGTCGTTCAAGATCATTAAATAAGTCATGTAAATGATTTATCTCTAGTAAAATGCTGATTTACTTTGTAGAATTATCAACTGTTGTTTCTCCCCGCTAGCTTTTTGAGTTGGCAATAAAAACAATAACTGATATTTTATTTACCTAAAGACTTCAATAATTACGTTAGAAAACGCGGAATAAGTTTAAAATAAAACATTTACCTTGGATAATATATAATACCACCGGGATACCGAACTGCACCGGGAGCTATGTATTTTGTAGATCTGGTAAATATTGTGAACGGATTTGCAGACACCAACAACCTCTTAGCCATTTTGGTTGACTTACGCTAAACTTTTATTTTAATATATAATTTTAAAATATCTCTTTGAGGTTAACTTCACAATCCGAAACAAGAACGGCAGTTTTCTATGGTGAATGTGTCAAAATACATTGCCATTATGATAAATATTTTTAAGTGGTCGCGTTCATAACTATTTTATTTATCCACATCGTATTACAGTCTTCTTGGTAAAGGAGCGCTCAGTTTTCGATTTTTAATCGACTGCTGCGGTAACTTTTAGGAATATAACCTGTTTATTATATCATTGAATATATAGTCCGTCTAATTTGTCTGAAGAATGGCCAAATTTGGAACTAACGACGCCATATTGGATTATCTACAGCTGACAGACCTTTGACAGACTTTGTTTACAAAGGGGTTCACTACTGTTTCGATAGTTTTTTAAGAAAATTTTAGATTGTCACCACGCCAAAAACCAATAAAAGCGATGTTCGGGAAATAATCTTGAAAATGCACACGTTTTTTGAAGAGAAACAACGTCTAAAAGCCCCAATTATACCGTTTGATTTTGTTCATAGACTTATTGCCGCCACTTCAGGTTAGTGCTGCCATGCAGTTATAATGATTTTCCCATACTTAGTTTTTTATTTTACTATTATACAATTTCTTCAGGTATTTCTGAATTGGCAATTTACAAAATAGTTAAAGAAGGTAAAGTGGCCGTGGAAATGGGCATTAAAATATCTACAACCGGAAAAAAAGAACAAGGATAAGTGGAAAAATTGAATTAGAAGCCGTAAGATGAGAAAAGTTTTAGAACATATTTTATTCGATAATTTTTTACATAGAATTTTTATTATTTATACTTTTTATTACATAATTCATTAACGAGTTCATTTGTATAAACATCTTTTTTTCAAAAATAAACTTTTTATTTATGCACCTTAAAGACTGGTTGCATCAACTTACTTTATAGCAATAGTTCATTTAAAGCATAGATTTTTACGAGAGCGAGTTGTTTGATCGGTGGAAAATGCAAAATATCTATGCTTGGAACGAAAGATTACTATAAACCAAGTTGATACAGCGGCCCTAAACCGATTGATATCCTTAGGTGTTACTGAATTAAACATGGTATTCATGATCATTAGGTATGAGACACCGAATAAAACCGGCGCCACACTGCGCGGATCTTCCGCCGCGTCTCTTCTGTCGTGGAACGTCGCTACATTTCTTTCCATACAATATGCGCTTATTAAACACACTACGCGGATGATCGGTTGATCTATTTGCTTTGCCGATTTGGCGCAACGGAAAAAACGCGGCGGAAGATCTGCGTAACTGGCGCCAGCCTAAAAGAATTATTATTGTTCGTTTTTTTTCCTGAAAATTGTATTTTTCTTTGATTTTGAAAAAACGCCATTTTGTGACGTTGTGTATTTTACGAATGTATATTTTGATAAATTTATTTGTACGTTAGTTTACTTTTTTTGTTTTTTATCGTGTCGTATACTGCTTAATAACTTGTTTAAGAAAAAACAAATTTGCATAAAATTCC